>NQII01000401.1:75163-160066 GCA_002778355.1 Clitarchus hookeri | reverse complement strand
GGGGGGGGGGGGTATATGTGGGCCAGCGTCGCTCTAAAATTCCTTAACTGTCACACGACAATTCCCCCCTCATCACTTCGACGCTGGCACATTCCATACCAAAAATCACGGATTTCTGCATAGTTTTGCTTCTAGGGTATAATCTACTCTGTGCTCTTGGTTCGCGCACAGTTTCTAATGCTTCATGGGCGGCTTCGTGAACTGCGACAGCTGCGACTTCCCCTCTCTACATTTCTGCCTTCATTCGCAGTCATCTTATCTGACCGCCAGGCTGTCGGCGCGCGCGTGCCCTATTTGTAAAAATGGCCTAACACTCCGGGTCGGCGGGTTACAATACACAAGGCGTTTATTCACAAAAAAACTGACGGGCCTTTTCCTTGGTTATACTCCTGCCGTCGACTGTATGCTACTGCACTTCTAACTCCTGGTTATCTATTTGAACTCGCAAAATACCTAAGGCGATACAATTCTGAACTATTTTAAACACCTCTAGTATCACACTTCTGACTCAGTACATTACACACCAACTTCCTTACATGGTTACTCACCAATTTACATGTTACAAATGACAGGGTTACCCAACATGACTTTCAAAATTACCTCCTACCTTATCTGTTCTTCTGCGCTTCTGTTTCCTGCTAAAGCGGAAAACATTCTTGAGTTATGCAAACAACCAGTTGGCTGAAGGACTGTATCTATTGCACAGGTGGCAATTTTTTTTATTTACATTTTGGTGACAGGAATTAATTTTACCTTACGTTGGCACGTAGGCCGTACAAATCAAAAACCCTCTTATCTGCTAGGCTGGTAATTCCATTCGAGATTTATTTCTAATGTCTGGTACTCTGGAACTTTTTAACAAATTGCTTACGATCATACACAAAGCCCACTGACACATGTTATGTTTTAATTTTACGACGACACACAGGTCGTAGAAGTACAAACAAATATAACCTCTTTACTATCTCTCGCTGTTGTCCGCGGCGTTTCCCGTCAGGGATAATGTAAACATAAACTCTCTCGGTACAAAACTTAACACATATTCTACATTGGTTCCTTGCTGAAGGCCTAACTACACTGGTCACTGTAGACAGCTCCTGTCGTACTTAAATTGCGGTGCACTTAGGTTGGTTGGCAGGCCGTATAACCTAACCTAGTTTTCTCCGCGGGTGGCATGGGTACACTTACCCCAAAGAGTCTGTGTCTGGCTGCGGGGTGATGTCTTCTTGCACCTGGCACTGGAACCAGGATGCGTCTCGGCATCCGTGGTGGTGATGAGGGGGTGAGGGCCGCCTTACTTCCTCTCGTTCTGTGGACTTACTGGACTGCTGCGTTGCAGGCCCGTTCTCGGCACGTGACTGCAGATTCCCGGCTTCGTTGCTTGGTTGGTGCACTTTGCTTTTCGCCTACTGTCTATTCTGCGTCCACTTATCTTCCCGTGCGCTCGTGTGTCCTTTCCACTCATCTTCCCGGCCGTTTATTTTTCACTTTCGCCCATTTGTCATTCACACTCATCTTCCCGTGAGTGTATACTTTCAGCCTCAGTTATCGCGTCCCGGGCGGCCTCGGTTATCGCGGCGCACGTCTTATGCGCGCCTCACACTTCGTTATCAGTCCCTATGGTGCTGTGGCTCGGGCGTATTATCTTTCGGCTCGGTATTTCTTATCCCATCTCTGGCTTGCTGCCGCGTTATCTATGTACCTCGGCGTGTATTAAAGTAGATAACACAAAGGGCTGTGTTACTTCACGGTTTTTATTACTGTTGTCGGTTATCTTCCTGCCCCGGGTCACTGCCCCGTGACCTAGTGACCTACTGCCGGTCAGTGGCCTCGCTCCTCACATTTCTGGCTCACATCTCTGGGAATTTGAGGCTCGATAAGCACGTCTCACCGGTGCTTTGCTCACTGGCCGCGCGGTTTTTCACACGTCCGCCTGCCTAATTCTCCCGTCATTTACAGTCACCCTCCTTCAGGGTACTCATGACCTAATTTACTATTAGTAGGCGCGGGATTTCATCCTAGTCCGCCCACCCCATGTCATTTCCCACTGCCTAGTGGAAATGACCTCGCATCTTCCCGCTCCTCGCTACCGCTCCTCGCACTGTATATTCGCTAGACTCGCTCGCTCGTCCCTCGTCGGCTCTCGAAATATCTCGCAACTTTATTGCCAGCCATTCTGCAATGGGCTGTCGTGGCCTACTCCTCCGCTCACCGCTCCTCGCTAACTGATTCGGTATCCCGCCTCTCTTTCTCACTCGAACTCGCTACTCGTCCTCGATGTGGTTCTCGACTGGGAGCCAAAGGGGTTTGAGACTCCCCTTAAGTCTTTGGGTTCCTCCTTACTAGCTCGGTACTTCGGTATATTCAGCCCGCCTAGTTCGGCAATCTGGTACAGGTGAGACCCCTTTACTCGGGTATACAGGTATAGTCTGGTTCTTTGATACTTTCTGTACAGACGCATCTGTGCCCCACCATTGGGAAGCCAATTTTAACTTGATGCTATACCGCCACTGTGGAAGACAGTGTGGCTTATAGTGTCATTGTTAATGCCCCCAGGCACATACTATAATGTGCTTGGAAGTTGAGAGTATTGTAATAATGAAGCCTTTTACTGTTTCATTTTGAAGGACGAATATATTGTCTCGAATGTTACACAAATAAATTACATCAGCACTTGCGAGGCGTGGTACTGTGATAATTTGGTTACTTGGATTGACTGCTAACGACTTCGAGATGGAGGGGGGCTTCTCTTGACGGTGTACTGAATACTTAACTCTTGCTGGAATGATGTCAGTTGTGGTGGGTGAGCTCCAGCGATGGGCGGCCTTTGGCAAAGGCCCACTGTTGCTGCCGTCTCACTGTGGTGATGTTATACTGACGTGGCCAGGGGTCCGAACCCCTGACCTAACTCTCTGCTTGGCGATCTTCGACTAACTCCAATCTCGAACTAACGTCTCTGGTGGTAATAATTCCCGGACTGACCTCTCTGTGCAGTACTTATGAACTGACACCCCACTACTCTCGAAAAGGGGTTCTTATGCTCGCCAGCCTCCAGTCTTAACTGTTGGCACGTGTCGCCTTGTGGGGGGGAGGAGGTGGTGAGGGGGGTGGAATGCAGTACAATGCCTTTCAAAACACATGTCCTGGTTTCTGAAGGTTTGGTAGATGGGGAGGGAGGCAGTACCTATCCCGTAGTTTACTCTCGTTAGCTACTTCTTCGGAGCTATTCCACCTTGTCTTGTNTGGGGAGGGAGGCAGTACCTATCCCGTAGTTTACTCTCGTTAGCTACTTCTTCGGAGCTATTCCACCTTGTCTTGTTGTTAGCTAAGGGGAGAAGGGGGGGGGTGTTCTCGGCACCAATATCCAGCTCGTCAGCTATTTCTTCCGTGGTGTGTATATTTTGAGTTTAGGCGAACTACACATGATTACTTGGTGATATTGCGTGAAACCTCTACGCTCCACAGATCTCCCGGGCAGGCTAGAGGCCTAGGGTGGTGGGTGGGTGAAGGGGGGAGTGGACGACTCCTCCGCGACACGTGTTATAGTCGTCATGTGCATCCTTCTCGAGTTGATCTTCCCCTGCGGATACTAGGAGTGACATGTGTCTCTACCATGGTTATGCGGGGGGAGGGGGGTGGTTGTGGTTCAGCCTCGCTCTAAAATTCCTAAACGGTCACACGACAAGCTGTTAGTTATGAAAATTATTATCTCATAACTATTTTATACACATTTTATTACCCTTTTTATAAAAATATTTTTATTAAATGTACATAAGGATAAGTAATTTTCATATCATCAAATTAATAATTATTTATTTATATTTCTTTACTGTTCATGTCTTTTGAGATATAAGTCAAAATATCATGATTTATAAATTTATAGATTTTAAATAATTATGTTGGCCAACTTGCTAAGTATACTTTTTGCATTTTTTTTAATTTACTAACTCCATCTATATCACGAAATTTTGGTTAGTATTTTCAACATATGATTAATTTTTATAAACATATATTATTAGTAGTGACTTTCTGACAGAGGATATTTCACTGTTATTTACATTTCCTTGCATTTCATACAGGCTGTTTTCATTGTTCAGTAATGCAATTGGCACCACTTAATATCTAAAACAACCCACTGAAAAAATTGACATTTAATTGAGGTTGTTTGTGTCACAAAGTCACCTAACTTCTCACAAAGTCACCACTGCTTACGGTAACATTTTAAATAAATTTTAAAGGTCTTATGCTAATAGTTATATTTTGTGTTTCATTATTTAATTGAACTATCATAAATCTCAACCCATTTCTATTTTCCATCCTCATTTTTCCTACCACCTTTTACTTTTATTTTTGACTGAATATTTCGAAACTCTAGTTTTAAAGTCGAAACGTAGAATAACGATGAATGTCATATTTTTCTTTTTATTATTAAATTCTTTACCATATTGTTTGTAAATTATTTGGTTTTCTCTAACCGTATCACCGGACATGCTGACAAGAGCGTAGGATGAGTTTGATTATCGCGTAGATGTCATTCGGGCCGCACATAGTGGTCACAATGAACATTTATGAATGTGTGGTAAACAAACTTCACGGTTCCACGTTTCATTTCATTTGTCAATCAAGGTTGTAGGTTGTTTGGTTTTGATTTTATAGGCCTTCAAAATTGGGGTATTCTTTTATAATCACTCTGTAGAACTCAGTAGATTTTAAACGATCCGATTAAGGCATGATATTTCAAATCAAATTATAGCCCTCCTACATGCACTTACTTAAATATAATCTCAAACAGACGACTCTTAATTAATTGTTTACACCACTGATTTGATAAGTCTTTCAAAGAAGCAGAAGTGACATATAAGAAATTAAACACACATTGCTATTTACATAAATCTTTTTTTTTTACTTATTATATACATTCAATGTTTCTAAATATTTTGTACATTGCATCTTTACATTTCTCAGATGTTTGCATATCGTGGCTAGTAGTCAACAGTCAGATGTGATATAATCCCGATTCTTCAGTTAATCGATGATTGACGAAATCTCAACAATGCTTGAAAGATCTCCGCGTTTTTGCAGATCAATCAAATATTTTAATCTATCAACAAGTTTATTCGGGTCTTCAGGAAATATGTAATGAGAGTTATTGACGTCCTCTACCTTCTTCACATCACTTGTTGAAGGAAACTCGTTGGTGAAATATGTGGGAACATAGAGAGAATCATCGTCCTTCGTATCAGATACTTCATCAAATATGTCTTCATAGTCATTATGATCAAAGCTGTTTCATCCTCAGTGTCAAGTTTACTTTTCTTTGTAGGTGTCGCGCAGTCTTCGTCAGTATTTAGAGCCGACAAGTGTTTATTCTGAAGTTAGTCGACTTCACTCGAGCATCTTACAAGCATACAATCCACACATACTAGCTCTACCACACCTCGTAGGTCTCTCATTTCGCCATTAGCATTAACTGTTCCCCCATAATCGTCTGTGGAATCAGTACCCATCTATGCAGTAGGGCGTATTTATGATATAATTTCCGGGTTCTCAGGGGACAAATGCTTGCAGTTCTTAATGTGGTTCTTCAAAATATTTCCTTGCATAAAGCGCATGTACCAAAGTCGTAATGCTTAATCGCGCAAAAAAGACGCTTTTTATAGGCGGTTCTCTCATGTCTCTGAGCATGACAGGTTTGCTTAAGATATTTTCACAGTTGCAACATTGTTTTACATGAAATTTTCCAGCAGTAGTAGAAAGTACATCTATAGCGGTAAGCTCTATAGTAGATTTTGTACAATCATTGTTTTGCACCATCTTCATGATAAAGTGTAATTCCTTTACATAGTGGCAACATGTGTGTCTTCTCAACCTTGCTATTTCTTTATATAATTAATAACCAATTCCCTCAGTGAGATATAAGGATCGTTATGCCTCCATTCACTATGACATTTTATCTAGTTTCATGACTTTCCCATGCAGTTTTTATCTTCACTTGTTTCTTCCAGACAAGTTCTTCGCTCAGTTTTAAATCATGGTCACACTTAAAGTAGACAACTGACTCCTGCTAGACCGGCCCTTAAAAAGACTGACCCCACACACACCACGAACAGCAGCTCTGTCAGCAGCGCATGCACCACCATCAGCACCACATGCACCACAATCAACACCACTTGCACCACAATCAGCACCACATGCACAACATTCATCACTACTATCAGCATCGCACTTAGCATAGCACTTAGCACCTACTAAACACTGCACTTATTACCACACATAGCACCAAACGCACAAAAAATGACACATAACAGACCCATTAATGACCAATAATGACCCCTAAATGACCCATAATTATCTAAAATGACCCATAAATAACCAATATTGACCGTAATGATACATTAATTACCCATAATGACCCATAGTGATGCTAAAGATACGTAAATTATCCATAGTGACACATAGGGACCCATAAATGGCCCCTAGTAGCTTTTAATTACCCCTAATTTTAGTGGGTGTGTTACTAAGTGCGGTGTTAAGAACAGTACTAATTTTGGTGATGATTGTGGTGCTTATTGTGGTACATGTGGCGCTACTTGTGGTGCTGATTGCGGTGCATTTGTTACTGAATGTGTTACGATTTGTCCTATTTGTGGTGAAAGTGGTGCTGATTGTGGCACTAATTGGGGCACTGATTGCGATGCTGATAGTGGTGCTGATTAAGGCGATGATTGTGGTGCTGATTAAGGTTCTGATTGTGGTTGTGCTGATTGTGGTGCATATGGTGTTAATTGTTGTGCATGTCGGGTCAGTCTTTTGAAGGGTCTGTCTAGTAGGAGTCAGCAGTAGCCTGCTTTACGTGTGACTATTATTTCAAGCTGCAGGAAGAACTTGTCTGGAAGAAACTTTTGATTAAATAATTGCGTGGCATTGTGATCAAGGAACTAGATAAAATGTCATGTTGAATGGAGGCATAAAAATGCTTACATCTCACTAAAGAAATGTGTTATTATATATATATATAGCTTGCATCAACTTCATGAAAAAAAACCATGTCCTACATTGCCTAGTTATTGCTTTTTGTATATACATACGAGTATGTATATACATCAACTTCATGAAAAAATACCAAGTCCTTCTTTGCCGAGTTATTGCTTTTTGTATATATATATATATATTTATATATATATATACAAAAAGCAATAACTAGGCAAAGTAGGACTTGGTTTTATTTTCATGAAGTTGATGCAAGCCAATAATTGCGAGAAGTCTATTGTAGAGTTTGCTTATATGGAGTTCTACCTCATTTTCCACAAGGAATCACTTCCGGAATTATTTTGGGTCAGTTTCCAAACAGCTTGTATACTGCAGCAAAAACATTTTATTAGCTTGTATGCTCTATCTCAAGCATTGCTTATTAATTCCGAGGCTCAGCCGTGGGCTAGAACCACGAATTATCTGTGCGTCATTTTACCCTTTCCTGCTCTTTAAGTAAGTTTGGTGCGTGTACGATACAGCCCGTTAGATAGCCACCTGTCATTTCGGGTCAGCGGGGTAGGATTTAAGGGTTGTTTTGTGGCCACATTCACCTGAAAACTAACATAACGCGACTTGTCATACTTCCGTGCATTGGGTAGGCAATTTGGGGCCAATTTCCCTGAAATTGTGAAAACTATCAAGCCTCTGAATCACTCACACTCAGCGGATGGTATTTAACACCTTTCTCACTGATGGCAAAGATGTGTGAAAAACCTGGAGGACTATTGCTAAGGTGTTATCTGTTTAGACATACTCGTCTTGTACTTTCCTTAAAATTGTTTTAATAAAACCATGATTTCCATTTCAGTATTTTTCGGTTGCCCCCACTCCTTCACTCCAACAGCAGGCTCCATTTTATTGGTCACATTAATAAGCGCATTTAGCTTCCCTTCAAAAGCATATAATATTTTTCTTTTGCGGCATTTTTACAACATTTTTTACCACATGGTTCCTATTACTTATGAAACGACCCTCGTGTGTGTATATGTGTGTGTGTATATATATATATATATATATATATATAATTTCGTAACTTTGCTTTAAGATTCCTACATTCTACAAACACTTCACAACACCTTTTCTGACACAAGTAATTAGAATATTGATCCTTTCGTTAACAAACACTTTTACATCTTTTCCAATAACAGTTTTGTTTCTTTATTTTTCTCTGATTTTTCTCATATTTAGCACATGCATAAACACAGAACTCTGTTGTTTATTTTTTCTATTCACAAAACAAAAAGTTATCATATTTAGGATGAGTAAAAATTTTTTTAGCGAAAAATTTTAAATTTTGATTACACGCACAATGTAAGTTTCAGACAGTGTTTTTATTTTTTAAAGTTAATGATATCATCATTCTCGTGTGATGTTGTTTGATGACCACTAAATTCCATGTTCATCCAACTTATTTATAAAGTGATATTTTTTTAGCGTAGTCTAAATGAACGATTTTAGCACTATTGTAATGTATCGCTATTTTATAATTATTTCCTGCATGTGACTTATTATTCGCTCTTATTTTATTTTTTCCTTTTTTGTGTTTCTTAATTTTATTGCTCACGTAATTAATACAGTAATTTTTGAAATTGTAAAATTTATTTTATGTTACATTATATAATTATTTTTTTTTATATAGTTTAGAGATAATATTGATTGTTTAAAATGCAAAATGTTCTGAGATTGTTTATTGGCTGCTTAGCAACGTTTTGTAACGCACGCGGCACTAGCCTTTAACCATCATACTTTCGCAAACTTTTTTTCTCGTTTGTAGCAAATAGTTTTTTTTAACATTAATTCTGTTCGGTTTTGAGGTCATATTGAATTTTATGATCAGGGATCCAGTTGACTCACCTGATTATGTTTTGTAATTTTTGGGAAAACTGAGTCCGTATAGTTATACATCAGGCAAGTTTTATCTCAGAAGACGCGCGACGTTTGAAGTATACGAAGTGGCGTGTTCGGGCGACGCACAGTGCAATTTTGGCAATCTAGGAGAAATAAATTTATTTTTTAACCAAACCGTAATGATAAATTAATTTATCTCATTATTCTAGAATTTTCCAAGTGTGTGAGCTTGTGTTCGTTTTCCTGGAACTGTTCCCGGAGTCGTACTGGAACGCGCGTAAAAATGGCAGTACTACCAGTTCTAATGGACAGCTCTGACGGACTTTGACCAGTCTGTTTAGTTCTGTTGACTCGTCTACATCTCGGGTTACCGTCACTGCGGTTTGAATTGTAAATAATGAAAATTCATTATATTAACTTAATATTGAGTGCATTAGAGCAGAATGATTATGGTTAATCGAGCGCAACGGGATCTGGGACAGGCGCCAGGCGACAGCCGGCCGTCATGTTTTGAAGTCACCCAATTGTTACTTTGGATCTGGCTGACCTTTGACCTTGGTCAGTGATCTTGACGTTGACCCTATACCTATGGCATTTAATAACTTTGAACCCAAATAAATTCCTAACAATTACAGGTAAACTATAAAATGCTATTAAATATATAAACATTTTAACAATAAAAAAATACAAAAATATTTAAAGATATACATGTTGGAGGTCTAGGGTTCTATGACAGGTGCATCGACTAAACTCCCGACACTACCGGCCCTCACCAAGTCAACCAGTGTCCACTTCGTCAGCCATGTTAGATCTTGATGACCTTGACTCCGGTGACTTTTAACGGTGAAAACCTAAAATTAAGAAAAAATAACATTATAAAACTATTTATTTTAAGATTAAGTTTCCGTAGTTTCCCCTAGTACTAAGTCCAGCAGACGACTGACCCCACTAATACCCCCTCCCAATATATTTAAGTGCCTAATTGCCGCACCCCCACCACCACCAAAAACTCCCTTCNAACCCCACTAATACCCCCTCCCAATATATTTAAGTGCCTAATTGCCGCACCCCCACCACCACCAAAAACTCCCTTCTTCGAACATTTCTTTTCCCCTTTCACAAGGAACTCCGCTCGCCTTTGCTCATTGTGCCAAATGCAGCCATTTTGGCGGTTCTTTCGTTTGTCATTTGTTGTCATTTTCAACACCTACTTGACACCTGTGTATTAATTACCGATTTCGTCACCAGACGAGATAGTTATTTGGCCCCCAGGCAGCAGCCATATCTGTTTATGTGTTAAACGCGTAGGTGCTGCTGTCAGAATTCTCCATAACGGATTATATTTAAAATATAGGGGGCGTTAATTTCTCGATTTCACCAACATACGAGCTGTCAGCATCCACCCACTCTGTCGATTCAAATTTCAGGCAAGCTGTCGAAACTGATATTTTTTTTTTATATGCATAGGGAAATCTGTAATTTTCATCTTATTAAAAAAAATTCTTCAATGAGCAGTATACCTACATGCATGACGTGAGACTGACTACCTGCATAATTTATTAAATCTTTATTGTTTATTTAAAATTTTTCTTTATTCAGTTTTAAATATAATTTTTATTTAATTATATAAACGTACATATTGTACAATGGTACTTTATACAATAATTCCTGATTAATTCTTTTATATTTCTGTGACTATTAAATTTTAATTGTTTTCTGAAAAATTAGATAAATATGAAATAGAACAAAATTTTAATCAATTAAAATATTACAGTTGCTCATGCACTCAAAACATATTACAAAATTAATCGATATATATGCATCTCAATATATGCAAATTTGTTGTAGTTTACAGTCTGTTATGCATCTCGCTTATCACACTCGTGTTGTCCATGTGCGAAATATCATGACATTTATTACACTGACACACTGTGAGGGAGGGTTATGTAGGTATCTACACATTTGAGGACATGTGCCGAAGTCACAAGATACCTGCTTGCAGTAAACCCGGTACCGAGGTACTGATGAGAAATGCACTTCGCCTTTACAAGCATTTGCATATCAAAGTAAATTGTCTCTACGGCTGAAAATCAACATGACATGCGACAAAACTTTCTGGCACAATTAAAGCGTTCATGTCGTCGTACATTGTGGCCGAATGCAAATGTCTTATCACAAAAGTGACACTGACGACGACGTATTGGTTCAGGCAAAGACTTAGGCGGATCTATTGGCGATGTATGTGCTGGAGCTAAAGAAGCAGGTAACTCCGGCAATGGTGTTCTAGCTATACCACAGAAGATAGGTTCGATGGCTCCATTGAAGATTTCGTAGGTGTCACAGCTGAATAATAAAATGGAACCATACCAATTTGAAACGATGTTACTGCACTGGTGGAAGTAGATGTTGCTAGTGATGTAGACATCACAGCTAAAGAAGACTATGGCGTTGGTAAAACCGGAGACAGCTGACTCGAAGACGAAATCTATGGCGAGAAACCATCGACGGGCAATATCCAATCCATTTCAACGTAACTGGCAATGGATTACCTGGCCTAGAGCAATAGCCAAGACATTCCAACTTTCACATTACCCGTTGTCAAACTAANTAACTGGCAATGGATTACCTGGCCTAGAGCAATAGCCAAGACATTCCAACTTTCACATTACCCGTTGTCAAACTAAGCATCTCTGCTGACCTCCATTGCTTATAATATACGCGAATTCAGGCCCTATGACCTCATATTGACTTTGAAACAAACGTATTGCGCTATTTATAAATGGTTTTGATATCGAGCAGCCAATCAACGAGTTGCCACGTGATTGCAGGCATTGAGATATCACATGCAGGCGGGTAGGCAGGCTCTAGGTGATTACCATTCTTAAATATACACTNTAACTGGCAATGGATTACCTGGCCTAGAGCAATAGCCAAGACATTCCAACTTTCACATTACCCGTTGTCAAACTAAACCTCTCTGCTGACCTCCATTGCTTATAATATACGCGAATTCAGGCCCTATGACCTCATATTGACTTTGAAACAAACGTATTGCGCTATTTATAAATGGTTTTGATATCGAGCAGCCAATCAACGAGTTGCCACTTGATTGCAGGCATTGAGATATCACATGCAGGCGGGTAGGCAGGCTCTAGGTGATTACCATTCTTAAATATACACTNTTGATTGCAGGCATTGAGATATCACATGCAGGCGGGTAGGCAGGCTCTAGGTGATTACCATTCTTAAATATACACTTAAGAGCTAAAAAAACCTTTTACACCTGCCTAATATCGTGTAGGGCCCCCGAGAGCACGCAGAAGTGCCGCAATACGACGTGGCATGGATTCGACTAATGTCTGAAGGTATGAAAAAGGCAATTCTAACCATCTATCCTGCAGGACAGTCCACAAATCCATATGAGTGCGAGGCGGTGGAGATCTCTTCTGAACAACATGTTGCAAGGCATCCCAGACATGCTAAATAATGTTCATGTCTGGTGATTTAGGTGGCCAATGGAAGTGTCTAAAGTCAGAAGAGTGTTCCTGGAGNTGTTCATGTCTGGTGATTTAGGTGGCCAATGGAAGTGTCTAAAGTCAGAAGAGTGTTCCTGGAGCCACTCGATAGCTACTCTCGACGTGTGGGGTGTCGCATTGTCCTGCTGGATCCACGTCCGTCGGAATGCACAATGGACATGAATGGGTGTAGGTGATCGGACATGATGCTTACATATCTGTCACCTGTCAGAGTCGTATCTAGACGTATCAGGGGTCCCATTTCATGCCAACTGCACACGCCCCATACCATGACAGAGCCTCCACCAGCTTGAACAGTCACCTGTTGACATGTAGGGTCCATGGATTCATGAGGATGTCTCCATACCCATACACGTCCATCCGCCCGATACAATTGGAAACGACATTCGTCATACTCATTATAATAAATCAATACCTAAATATGGTAACGTGTTTCCAGTCCTCAACAGTCCAATGGTAGTGTTGGCGGTCCCAGGTGAGGCGTAAATCTTTGTGTCTAGCAGTAAACAATGGTACACAAGAGGGCCTTTTGCTCCGAAAGCCCATATCAATGATGGTCCGTTGAATAGTTCGCAGGCTGGTACTTATTGATGCCCCAGCATTGAAATCTGCGCCAATTTGTGAAAGGGTTGGGCGCCTGTCCCGTTTAATGATTTTCTTTAGTCGTCGTTTGTCCCGTTCGTTCACGATCTTTTTTTCCGGTGGCAACGATGTCGAAGATTTTATGTTTTACTGGATTCCCGATATTCAGGGTACACTCATGAAATGGTCGTACGTGAAAATCCACTTTTTATCGCTACCTTGGAGATGCTATGTCTCATCTCTCGTGCCCCGATTATAACACCACGTTTTCAATCTCACTTAAATCTTGATAACCTGCCATTGTAGTAGCAGCAGCAACCGATCTAGCAACTTTGCCAGATGCTTGTTGTCTTATTTAGGCGCTGCCAACCGTATCGCATTACTCTGATTGGTTCCATACCTTTTTTATTTGCATACGCATGCCTATACAAGTTTTTTTGGCTCTACAGTGTACGAACCACACAAACGGAGCAGTCCGTCACATCTTTTTGGTAACTGTTCCAGTCGAATACATTTACTCGCAAGCACGACCTGACGACGAGGAAGCCAAAAACCCAAAAGTTCTCCTATAGAACCCCATTTTCCAAACTGTAAATCAAACACACATTTTACTTTCACCTAAATTGTTGTCTTATCCAGCTCAAGGGATATGCTATTATTTTCTCCCCCACCCATTGGAACTATCTCAAATGGGGGAATTGTCTTTATAGTTTTTACAGGATCTTTTAAACTGTATTGGCCAACTGAAATTTCAACTGCTGTTTCCATACCAACCATGTTTTTAAAATAGAGCCTATTTTTTACAGGAGTAATGTTAGGTGTTAGGTATGCAGTAGAGAACTGAACTAAAGCCACTGAGTGCTCCTCTATCTCTAAAGGATAATGCAGTCTTTTATTTAACACTGATTGGTTATCTGTTAGCTTGAATACTTTACTCATTTATTACAACAAAAAAAATCTATTAAATAAATGAATAATCCAAGAAACACGAAACAGGTAGACTGGGATATTAAAATAAGGATACCAGACAAAACTGTATTGACAAAACATCATTGAGAATTAATGCCTAATAATATTACATGCTTGATAGTGGGCCCTAGTAATTGCGGAAAAACTACACTTATGATTGATAATTTTATATATTCCCCAGGATGGTTGGACTTTGGTACTTTATATGTGTGTTCAAAAAGTCTGAACCAACCTAAATATATTGCTTTAAAGGAAGATACANACATAGCTTTAAAGGAAGATACAGAGGCAGCAGCAAAATTAATATCTTAACCAATAGCATACTTTTTCCCTACAAATGAAGAAATGGTTACCATGGATTAATGTTGTAATGACACTGTTGTTGTTTTTGATGATGTCATACTTGAAAATCAGGACAAAGTAAGAGATTTCTTCACTCGCGGTAGACACAAATATATTGATTTTTTTCTATTTAGCTCAGACATACTCAAAGGTGTCTAAACAGCTTATAAGAGACAATGCCAATTTTCTTTGCATATTCAGACAAGATGATACAAATCTTAAACATATTCATAGCGATTTCGTTGGTGGCGATATCCCATTTGAGAAATTTAGGGAGACTTGTTCAAAATGTTGGGATAAGGAACATGGTTTTGTTTCAATAGACACAACTTGTAAGTTGAATAATGGTAAGTATCGTAATAAAATTAAAGATTTTTTAAATCCTTAGATTATTAGCGCATTTTTCTTTGCTTTTAATGGAAAAATTTCCATTAAAAACTAACAGACTCTGCTCTTTTTTTAAATATATTTATATACCATAACTATTTCAAAAAACACAACTGTGCCTTCAGGTAAACTGAAAGCTTTTGGAATTTAAAATAATATCTCATCATCAAGCGCGACATTGAAAGGTTTATGTATGACGATGCTTTTTAAATTATGGTATAAATTGATAATTCCTTTATAATCCTCTGGTTTCATTATTATCTCAATTACTCTTCCACTTCTCATAAAAATGTATTGTGTTTGATTATTACCCAGGTAAAATAATTTGTCCTTTGAACTGTATTTCCCGACTAAATGAATAATGTCAATTCCGTTAGACTGATAGTACTCTAAAGTGACTGCATCATTAGGAGAAATAGAATTTCCCATGTTTCTAAGCTTTTTGTTTTTATCTTATTCCAAGTAGGTAAGAAAGGCTTTATCCAAAGATCTTTTATTTCTTGTCAGTGTGGTTATAAAGTCACTAAACTGTGGGTGGGAAACAAAATCATTAGGATCGATCTTCTCAGTAGTTGTATCATTATCCCGGTGTTCTTTAATTTGATCTTCAATCCAAGAGGTCATTAATGCATTTCCACATATATCCATCGTTTATTAATAGTAAAATAATTTTTGGAAATTTAAAATTATGTGAAAAGTGATTTAGCACAATGACACACAAATGGCCATAAATTACTTGGTGGAAATTTTGAATTCTGCTATCGTTATAAATAATATTACCACCGAGATACGCAATCAATTCCCGGGGTGGATCTCCACCAAATGAGTCGAAAAATATTTTTTATTGAATTCTTTCCAGTAGCATACCCAGTGTGTTCCAGAGTTTTTTTTAAACATCTAGGTTAACAATCCCACATTCCTTATCGAGTGGCATGTTAGGCAGCTTATCAATTATAAATAGACCTCGAAAATGTTTATTGTTAAATTTTTTTACCATTATATCAATATCAAAGTTACTGAGTGGAGTTACTTCTTTTTTTTTTTGGCATTCTTCACCCCCTTACCTTGTTTTTCCATGGCTAAATTATGTCTATTTTGTTCTTCCAATTCCTGGTCTCTCTTCTTAGCNTATGCCAATTCCTGGACTCTCTTCTTAGCATTAATTACCTCCTGCCAATGCCCCTAGAGCTCCCAATGCTGCAAAAATCAAAGGTTAAAATTCACCCTTGTGAGATGTCCAGTCTTCATTTCCTTAGACATTTTCTTAAGTTGTGGAGTTGAGATTGTGATAGTCATACTTTTGCCTTCCTTCAATTTCTTGTTTTTGCGTTCCAGTTGGTCTTTCGTCAGGAAAGAATCAATATTCAAACCCTCCAGCTCCTCGCTAGAAACTTGAAATGCAATGTTTTTTATTTTCATTTAATATATCTAAAATTTAAAATTTTATTTTAATTCCCCAGCCCAGCTTACGTTTTAATATGCATTGCAGATCCAGTAACACCAGCCCACAATCTCTCATTCAGATTAGCATCTGAGCTTAACAATCTTTTGAATGCCTTCTTTTCCAGTTCCTTATCAGCTACATGTCTTTCAGCTAGATCTTTATGGTGATGATAAGCTATATCATGCTCCATTGCAGCTTCATCTAATGGATTAACAGGTTTATCANAACTCTCTCAAATCTCTATTTTAGTCTGGTACCTGGACCTAGGAATTTATAGCCTTGTGCATGTAACTCGAACGGTGGCCAAGTTATTATATTATTGAGTAATTCCTTTCCATTATGCTCCGATTCCCAGAAAGAAGGAGGTATTGTGGTTAATATTCGTATCAGGTATGGTATACCTTTTTGATTATTCACAAAAAAGTCACTAAACTCTATGTTGAGCATATCCATTACTCCGACCTTCTCATTGTAATAGTTATCATTTCCAGCATTCTCTTTGCCATAAATAATGAGAAGCCTATCAATGAGCTTCCTAACATCATCCATCCATATGTATTCTTTGGGATAACCTGTATATGTCTTTATACCTGTTCCTGTACGAGGAGAGTTGCGGTTTTACTTTATCATTTCGTACACTGGTCTAACGATAGTTTTCAATTTATCGCCCTTGCTTGATTTTGGTGTTCCCGAGTTGGAGTCATTCTTTTGAAAAACTGCATTTGTATCTGTTAGGATATGACTATAGTTTTCATAGTCTGTTGCAGTGTAGTCACTTTCTGATACATCCTTACGAGTAAGCAATTTCAGCATACCATCAGTTCCAATGTATGTTCGATCTTTTACAGTAAGTCGGTCATTGTTGAATATTACTTCACTATCGCCAATATACCTTTTGCTTCCATCAGGCCTTAGACCAAAAACATGGTCATTGCAGTTATTTAAGAATTCAGTCACTTTCTCTCCAATAAATGTTGTTCTATAGTTAGTTANTAAGGCCTTAGACCAAAAACATGGCCATTGCAGTTATTTAAGAATTCAGTCACTTTCTCTCCAATAAATGTTGTTCTATAGTTAGTTAACGGCACAATATCGTTTTTCAAATGCTCCAACGCCTCAACGCCATCGTCATAGCGTTCAACGGCATCGTCATAGCGTTCAACGCCATCGTCATCGGTGTCTGCTTTACCAAACAGATTCCTCTCAAATGAAGTTTCCGTAGGCGTTCGTGGGTAGTCCAAATTCTTTACAGCAAATGGAACCATTTCCTTGATTAGGTTCTTATTCTCGTTTGTTACGTGCTCAACTTTTTGTCCCAAGTCCTTTATCGCATATATCAAAGGATGTTCCTGTCTTTTATTTTTATCATACTCGTCTTTATGTAGTTTCCGGAAGGCCTTAAACTTTTCAATTAGTGGTTTTCTTCTCTCAATATTCATTTTAGCTTGTTATTCGGTAATAATTTATTATATGTATATATAAAATGAATATTGATAACTTAAAGGTGTAGTGTCTCAAGTGTAGGAAGCATACTCTAGGTGATAAGGTTTCATATGAACTTACAAATAATGCAAGAATTAAATGTGTTTGTATATGTTGTGGTACCAATAAGTCAATGTTCACTTGTCGGAGTATAAAAGACGATATTGCAAATGAAATTCATAAACCAATGCGAAAAAATTTCTCCAGGAGGGCTGTTCTATCTTTCGGCATCGACGATCTCTGGCAGGCTGACTTGGTTGAGATGGACTCTGGATCATTAAAAGGTATACACAGTCTTAACAAGGGGTTTAAGTATATGCTGACTGTGATTGATGTTTTTTCCAAGTATGCATGGACAATACCTGTCAAAGATAAAACAGGTGAAAATGTTACTTTAGCATTTAAAACTATTTTGAATGGCCGCAGTCCTATGCATTTACAAACAGACGAAGGGAAAGAATTTTACAATAAATCATTTAAGACGTTAATGGTCAATAACAACATAACACACTATTCAACATACAGCGGAAAGAAAGCCAGTGTTGTAGAAAGATTTAATAGAACATTGAAGGAGAAAATGTGGAAGATATTTACTGTGCAGGGAAGCTATAAATGGGTGGATATATTGCCTAAATTAATAAGTCAATACAATAACACTGTTCACAGCATTATCAGGATGAAACTTGCCAATGTAAGCGCAAATAATGAAAGGTCTATTCCAATCAACATGTATGGTGGAGAAAGAAAAATGGCTAAAGCACGGTTTGCTATAGGAGATAAAGTCCGTATAAGTAAAAGTAAAGGCCTGTTTGAAAAGGGGTATACACCAAACTGGTCCACTGAAGTATTTAAGGTATGTGAAGTATTGTACACGCATCCCATAACATACAGAATAAAAGATTTGAAAAGTGAGCCCATCAAGGATATATTTTATAAACCAGAGCTGCTTAAGACCCCGTTTGATCAAGAATATTTAGTAGAGAAAGTTTTACAAACGAAATGAAATAAGCTGCTTGTTAAATGGTTGAGTTTTGATAGTAGTCATAATTCTTGGGTTGATAAGGAAAGTTTAGTTGTTTAAAAAAACTTATAATTTTTTCTATATAATAAATGAGTATACAAAAAATTGAAAGCTATGAACGTCAGTCGTTTCCACCAAACGACCAGACAAAAAACAATTTAAATGAATACAACAAGCGCATTGAGTTTGATATTCCTGTTGGCGATGCATTTACACATCCGAATGAGGCTTATGTGTACCAACAGTATAAGCTAACTAAAAGAGATACAAATGCGGGTTATGAAAAAACTTCAACTATTGAACTTTGTGCGAATTTCTTCCTATTCCAGTTCTCAAGAGTAGAGATCTCTAAGCATGGCTATGTAATTGAAAGTATTGGCAATCCTGGCATCACTTCGACTATGATGCGTGCATTGCTTAGCTCAGAATCGGAATCATCGTACTTGCAACTAGCAGGGGTAAAAGAAGGCAAATATTTTAAGGCAGATGGATATAATGAACTAGTCTATCCATTAAGATATTTGTTTGGGTTTATGAGGGATTGTAATGAAATATTCTGGAAAGGCGGGTACAAGATTACATTCATTCGAAATTCTCATGATGATGTTTCTATTTACAGAAGGCCTAAAACACAAAATGGAGCTGCTGATATTATTCCAGATGCTGGTAAAATTGTTATTGAGAAAATGGAAATCCTGTGGCCAGTTGTTGAATACGAGCCTAATTATGGAGACGATATTAAAGCAAAACTATACAAACAACACAAAATTCCCATCGGTTTCAATTATTGGCAATGTCTTGAAAAACCTGTACCTACTGGTGCAAACTCATTCCAGTTTGATATAAAGGATCAGTTCAACTCAATCCAATTCGATATGCCTGACTTTGTCATTGTTGGCTTTCAGCTAAACAGAAAAGAAAATGCTGATCAAGACAAACATGGTTCAATTTTTGACCATAGTCATGTTAAAAATATTTCTATTAAGAATGGAAGGAATGAAATGTTCCATAAAGAGAATTTGAACCTGGATGTCGAGGATAAAATTTTCTATAAGATGTACGTTGCCTACAATGATTTTAGAAATTCAAAGACCAAGCTAGATACTCCTTACCGTAACAATGAACTATATTATAACCCCGATGCATTTGTTTCTAGGAGACCATTGTATATTATTGATTGTTCTTACAGAAAAAACTCTATTGTAAAGGATCGAAGTAATCTGAAACTTACAGTTGATTTTAATAAGCCAATCGAAGCTACAACTATTTTCAACGAGGTGCTAATAAGACAAAGAAACCTAATTTATGATGTTAAAAGTGAAATAATCACTGAAGCTAACTAATGCGCAAACATATATGCTAATTAGTTTTTAATGGGTCATTTCCCATTAAAAACCTTTATTTTAAAGATTCAATAATTGAAAACAAAATATGAATGATATACATAAATACAGCATCAGTGCATGCAGTCTGACAAACATTATGAAAGGTGGTGATCGTATATATATTTCATAGTCTCACTCCTTTTCAATTTTGTAGTGCCCCCATGGTAGTGTATTAATACCATCTTTAAGAATAAATCTTTTGTCATCATCGGAACTTAATGCTTTTTTTCTCAACTCTATTGTAAACAGTTCATGTTTATTACTTCTTATGAGATTCATACTTATGTACACCACTTCTTTTCCAAACAAGCACTTTTTGTAGTCATCAAAACTTATCTCATTCCTGACTACAGTATTTTTCACACCCTTTGCTCTTTTCTTTACATCACCTTCCACATTTAAGGCATACATTTTGGCTCTTAAACCAATAAATTCTTCCATTATTTTCCCATTACATTTATCTTTAATTTTGCATATAATTTTCTTATTTATTTTTGGCATGTTATATCTATTATTTTTTCGATAATCACTTGTATTAAAATGATTGATCATTTCTTTCATGTCACTGTAGAAGTCTGGTGTATTTATACAATATATGTATGAGTCAGTATCTTGATAGCACTGTTCAATATTCTCTCCATACTTTGGTTTCATCATATTATAGTGAAAATCGTACATTAAGGTTTTTGACAAGTCAAGTATGCTCATTCCAACATAAATGGGCTTGTTAAAACACAGCTTTGTTTTATTCATGTGAACTGCGACCAATGAGTCAGTAAATATTGTTCTATCTTTAAAATTTGGTTTAGCCACTAATTTATCCACTTGCTTGCTGCTTGTGCACAACCGTATATCCACTCTGTTTCTAATGTTCTCCATTGTTTTGCCGAATACAGAGTTGTTCATTAGTTTATAGAAGTCTTTTTCAAAATCATTAGATGCCTTCGTTCGCATATTTGTGTTTAGATCAATATAGGTCTTGAGCCAGTCTGATTGGTTAAACTACAGAACTCTATGGATCTTCTTCAACTTCATTCCGAGGGACAAATATCGCTTAAGATTTACATAGTGCAGTACATATCTTTCTTTGTCATATAAGGTAGTAAATAATCTAGGCATTTTCGAGCCTTCAGGTATTCTGTTCTCTGGAGCCAGTGGTAGATCTTTGTGGAGGTCGTGTAGTTCATGTGGATACTCCAAAATAACTTCCAATATATAAGCCTTTTCTGGCATCTTCTCGAACTTTCGTTACATCTATTTTTGTATTTCTCCACTTAAACCTGCCGTAAGGTAAATACTGACTCATAGCCCATCCATATAAGTTATTGGCATCCAGGTATGCCAGATAAGAAGCTTCAACTGTGCCATCATAATCATTCATGTATTTATTATTTGCTTTGGCATACCTCTTGCAACATTGTGATATTCCACTACGAAAACCTTTTTCAATCATCAAAATCATGTTGTAATCCGTTAGTAGTTATAGTCCTATTTTAGTATGTTTGAGCATAGCATCCCACGCTGGTGCTGTGAAATACCATGCAGGATATAGTTTATATGTTTTGAGACATACATCTCTAAAGTTTTCTATAATATCAGCCAATATCAATACATCTGTTTTGTTATACAACTGAGTATACTCTCCTAAGGATTTGATGTTGAAAGATTCCCACACCTTTATTGCAAACTCGTAGTCCTCATCTGAAATATCACATTTGTTGAGTTTGTTGTAAAATGCATTCTTATTAGGCAGTGTTGTCTCACTAAATTTTTCANGCCTCCTTATTAGGTAGTGTTGTCTCACAAAATTTTTCAACACTAGCCATGTAGTCATATGGGTAAATGCCTTTCCTTGTAACAAGATCTAGAAGCTCATTGGAAAAATGCTTACTCGTTTCCTGGAATTGACTTCTGGAAATATTGCTAGAGATCTTATCGATGCTGCTAGCCATAAATTTAAATGAGTCAATAAATCTTAGATTTACGCCCTCACATACATGTTTAGTGAAAGAAATATATTTTTCCTCATTGTTGGAAATTAGGTCAATTTTATTTTCATCTATGCCCAGCTACTTCACAAATAAATGTGTGTCATATCCAGATAGATTGTGTATAAACACAGGAACAAACATGGATTTCTATAGGATAAGTTACAATCTTTGTGTGCGGCTCCTCTAAATTTACCTGTAAGGTGGTCATGGTCTCTCACAGAGTCTCCATCCAAAGCCTTTTCACATATATGGCAATGGGTGGCTGTAAAGTAACCAATTTGCTCTTTCTTGGTCAAGGGAATCATTGGTTTTTCATTTTTGTAGACATCTCCTATTGCCTTTGCTTTGTCCTTTAACATCTTGACGAATACCCTAGATGCATTAGATCCTTCATAAGTTGGTGGTGCCTTATAGTATTCGTGTTCATATTTTATATAGTAACTGAAACTAATAGGTTCGTGTTTTTGGTACGGAGTCGTGTAGGAGTCGTCGGGATTTGGTTGGCAAGTGTCAATTTTAGTTAACAAACACTCAAAATCGGTATATATCACAAAAGGGACTCTCAAAGAATGATTTTTGTTCTTGAATCTTAGTATGTTATTTCCTTTATGTGGAAGTTCGACTCTTACTCCATCATGATCTCGGAAGTCCTCTTCGTGAGTCTTTAGTTGGCTTTCAGAGTAGAAGTGTTGCAAGCATCTATCACATATGTATATTTTATGACCATTCCTTGTCACCTGTGACCCAATAAGTTTCGAAAGACTTTTTATCCAGCAGTAGTGGTCATTATTTTCATCTTTAATGTAGAGTAGGTTAATATGCTTATCCACCTTATTTTTGTTATTTTTAATGGATAGATTATGTATTGCTTCTTGTCTTTGTTTTCTTTTTCTTCATACGCATATACATTAATTGATAGCCCACTTCTTTTCTCGAAGGTCGGTATGCTCTCCAATTTCGTAGGAAATTCCAGACCCTTGAGTGCTTCGTCAACCTCATGTTCATGATCCAAAAACTTATTCACTCTTTGAGGATGCTTTTGGGCTGGATGTAGTGCGGATAGAATAGACCACAAAAAAAAATTTTGATCATTGTTCTTAACATTAATTATTGCTTTCTTGGCGTTGATTTTTTCTGGAAGATCAACATAACAGCTGCNATACTTATTCACTCTTTGAGGATGCTTTTGGGCTGGATGTAGTGCGGATAGAATAGACCACAAAAAAAATTTTTGATCATTGTTCTTAACATTAATTATTGCTTTCCTGGCGTTGATTTTTTCTGGAAGATCAACATAACAGCTGCCCTTAAATAGAACATATTTATTTATTCGCACCTCTAGTTTGAATATCCTACTGAGTACCCACTGAGAGCCCTTTGCTTCAAATGCACCCATCTCAGCTATGATTTTTGATATGCCATCGGTATAATATTTTTCTAGATCAGTTGATTTCAGTATAATTTCGTTCTTGGTTTTAAAAGAGCTTTCTACATATTCAATATTGTCACCAGTTCCTCTTTTGTACTCAGCGAAAAACTTCATGTTCACTTTGAGGTCCATTGATTTTAAATGTTTATTAATTATGCTGATGACAGCTCCTTTTATATCGTTTAGGAAATGATTTGGGTCTTTGTATGCATTCACATTCTTTACATTATAAGTCTTTATCCAACTTTTAAATGCTTCTTCAATTTATTCTACACTGAATCTGAGTGTGTATTTGTGTACTTTGCCCCTCAAGTGACTTTTTATGAGAGATGGTTTGTAATAGTGGTTACAAGCCTCACAACGAACTTGCTTATCGCTTGGTAACTTCTGTTTTCGTATTAGACTTTGCGGTATTTTAAAAACTTCCCATGCATGTGTAGGTTCTTGCACTGGTGCAAGATCTTTGTGCAATCTTCTTCTCAGATGACATCTTATAAGATATGGTTTATCATAGTGGTTACATGTTTCACACTTGACAAATGGTTGTTGAGGTTTCTTCTTTTCTTTTCATAAAAACATCACGCTTAAATTTATATTCGTTCCAAACATTGCCAGTTGCAGTAGCCTTTTTCGTTGCCTTGGTCGTCTTCGTATTATTTGATATCAGTTTATTTTCAATTGCATTGATATACACTTAATATACATTTTGAATTATTGAAATAAAAAAAATGCCTTGCTGTTAATTCTTAGAGCATCTTTTTTTCTAAGCACCATTTTCTAAACCCAAATGTTAACGCAACTTTTTTTTGCGGTGCGCGTGCTCGTGCTCGTATCAGCATTCTCATAAGTTATTGTTATTTTCAAACAATTAATTTTAGAAGCAGGTTGAAGTGCATACCAATACAAATTAGGTAATCAAAAATTTTCAGGGTTGAAAACGTATGGTTATGTTTAATCCATTAGTTATTTAAAAGTGGGTTGAAAACGTATGGCTATTTTCAACCCATTAGTTTTTAAAAGTGGGTAGAAAATGGATGGTTATAATTTATGGTGTGCCAGGACCCGGGCTAGCATCGGCATTCTATATCTACTAGAGAGCACTGTCGCGAAGCGGCGGTATAAAATTTACAGTAGCCTTCCGAAGGAATATAATGTGCTTCGATCTATATACCGTACAAAGTGCTCAACTCAACATACGTGCACTTTCCACGCTACCAATCCTGCAAATCACCTCCCAATAGTTAAATGAGCCTATTTAAACTGCCAGCAGAAATTCAAATAATATTGCAAATTTAATAAAACTTTAACATAATAGGCTAAGTTAACGATATCCCCACTAGTTTCCTACGATGCATCGTTTCCATACGTTCATGCATGGTGCACCAATAATAGAAGTAGATATACTTTATTATTAAGAAAGAAAAAAAAACTTTGAGAACTTGATCTAAGGAATATTACAGTGGCACAGCGTGCCACATCATTTTAGAATTACTTTCGATACGTAAGTGTAGATGCCTGTTTGAATACATATTTCAAGTTTGTACATAATTTTACACTTCACAATTGAAGGACTCAATGCCCGGTTCCAGGACCAACAGTGAAGCTAGACAAAGTGACAACGTACTTAAAAGAAAGTACGTAAATAGTACAAACAATTGTATACTTAATGTAATAGTTTAACAAAATCCATACTTATATTTAAATATGTATGGACAATCAGGGCAGTGTAAATACGTAAGGGTATGAGAACGACGTTATTCAAGTAAATTGTGTTTCTACTTTATGCTTTCAGTTCGTTGTCAAAGGCGACTTGTAAAAACAATTAGATACTTCGTGTAATAATTTAACAACATGTTTATCTATATTTAACTGACTGTGTTGAAACCTAGGTATTTTTATAATTAATTTTAAGTTACAAATGTTCACTATTTCTTGGTCTCACTTCTGTAGCATTATAATTATAGAAAACATTCAGTGTAATTGTTTAAAATGTTTATGCATACCATCATATGAACTCACAATTGACTTAAAGAAATGGAGATTCCATATAAAGCAGAAAATAAACTGTCTTCGTTTATGTTTTGATGGTTACGCCATTCACAATTCTATTTGTATGCACGACAGTTTATATGCCACGTAAATGAGCTAGACCAGTATTTCGCATGCACATACAGTAGTTTGCACTACTGTAAGAGGGTTAAAAATGAAACTATTACAGTAGCCAGAAGAGTGTTGTGGTAGGTGGCTAAATGTTGTGAGTAGTTTGTATTTGTATATGTCATTAAATTTGCATATTTTTTGTGAATTATGAGGACTCATGATTGCCTCGAGGTTTTTAAGTTATTTAGTTGTTCAGAGTTACTTTATTGTATAATTATTTAGAGATGTGTATCACATTAATTCTTTTTAAACTAAAGTGTATTACTAAGTTTTTAGTTACTTATTTAAATATTCTACATAGTTTAGTGTGTTACCTCATGTACACAGTAACTAAAAGAATGGTTATATTATTTCTAGTGGAGAGTTATTTGTAGTATGGCCAACTGATAAAGGTATATAATTGTGGAATTTGATTCAAATACAAGATAAACATATGCATTCGCAAACTGTTTGTTTTTATAGAAACAGAATGGCAATTCCCATTGGACAGAAAATATTTTTCCGTAACAAGTCAATGGTTGTAATGAGGGCTATTTAGGTTGTAATAACTAGATAATCATTATGAGGGGAACTACATTTAGTTTGGAATACTGTAATCATAAAATAAAACATGTAAATATGAGAGCTATAATTTTTTTTAAGAAATTTAAATACTTATCCAAACAGAAAATTAAACCACTGGATTTGGTTACATGGTAATCAAAAATATGTTATTGCATTTGTATTGTGTATATAACAACATGTATTTATATCGAAATACGTATGGCCCATTAGTGCAGTGTCAAGAATTAAATTGTACCAAACATAAAGTAACAAGCTAACCATTCTCGTAAAATCATATTAGTCTTCAAGTAATGGTATATCAATATGTTTGAAGTTCACGGACAAAGTTCATATGTACAATGATCTCAATGTGTCTCTGAACTGTTATGTATATGATTGTACGTCCAACATTCGCCCTCCCACCAACTTCCTCATTACCTCAGCCACGCCTCGCACGACAACACAGCAGGAGGAGACCGACTTCGCCAGTCAGCAACATCACAGCCAGCCCCCACGTGAATACAGCGTCCGCTGACCCACGGAAAACGATCAGTGCACCCAACTTCTACTCTCAACCATTTTCAACACGACTCGTTCATCCCACCTCATCCACGAGGTCCACTTTAATGATTCCAGTTCCGTTACTCAACCTTCCTTCTACTATTGACCTAATACCAATTCAGCTCTCACGCTAATATTTTTCTACTCTACTACCTTCTCCAGCATCCATCCAGAGATGAGGACATCTCTTTTAATAACTTTGGGAGGGGGGATGTTACTGTTGAGTCCCGGTGTGAAATGCCTAACTAAGCATTTACCTAAGAGCAACGCCACAGAGTTCATCAACACCAGGCCGGAACCGAATTCAGCAACGATATAACAATGGCGCGAAGACGCCTCAGAAGTGCTGGAATATCAAAACGGCAGACTGAGAATGATTGCAGCAATCAGGGGAGAATGAACCACACGACGCGTGGCAACAGGGGATCCGCTGAGCTAGTGCTGATCTAAGAGCATTTTACCTAAGAAGAGCAGTCAACCCGGAGGAGCCCGCCGCCGACGCGCAAGGGGAACCAATCAAATCACAGTACGTCAATAGTCACGTGGTGGGGCGAGAAGAGTGATATAGGCGTCTACGGCCAAGAGGGGTCATCGTCTCCTACGAACTTCAGACCAGGCCGTTTCCGCCAGAGGGTGCGGGTGCGAGGCTGGAGTAAGTTCCTTTCCTTTCTAAGTGAACCTCCTTCTTTCTCACAACATTCCTTAAGTTCCTTCCCTTTCACTCCCGTTGGACTTAGCTTTAATTGAATAGCATTTTATAATCTTCCACTTTAGAACAAGTAAAGTCTGTATTAATCAATTCAAACAATCCTTTTAATTATCTGAGCTTATCCTGTTTTCATTAATCTTAACCTTTCCTAAGAGTGTTATGGGCCACCCAGGCTTATAACACTGCACAGTTTGTCAAAACATCTTATATAAAAATTTTCTTTCAATACATTAATACGGCCTTAATAGCTATATTGCAGATTATGGTTATCAAAGTGAAATTGGTTATTTATTCCTGATTTTATTAAATTTACTGGGGTGTGTTTACAGTTGGGTGTGTCCGGCCTTAGAAGGTGATGTATTTAAACGTGAGTTATAGCTCATTTATTTTTAAACTGTAGTCCATTATTCTCTCGGGCGGTATATTAATACCACCTTACATTACAATGTTATAGTTATGTTACGCTTGTAAATCCAGTTCTTAGTTAATGCCTATTTTCATACACGTTTTTTTTTCTTTTTCTTTTTCAGAAAATAAATTATTTTAGTTAGCTGTGTGCGCTGATAAACTCATAATTATTTAAATCTTAATATATATCCTCTGGTCATCAACACATACCGTAAGTATAAAATAATAACATTGATTATTAAAAAGTTAAGATTGGAATGAAGAGGAGTAAAACGCATAGCATGTTATCAAAGCCGAGGGACATCAACACACAGTATAACATAACGACACTTATTATGCAAATAGAATACATTAGAGAGGAAAAGAACTTATATGAGTAATTAAAGACATAATAATTACTCTTCTACTTTCACACAAAGGGGGGGCATACAGGGGTTACGGAAATCTGCACTCAATAACTTACTCCCTGGAGGTCAAAAACGAAAGTACCCTCGTGGTATACTTTCAAAGTACTGTGTAGTAGAGAAAATACCAACAGCAAAAATCCAAATTGCGCCGCTACTGCCGGACCTCTGTCAAGTCTAGTAGATCACAGAAAAAATAGGCCCCTCTGGTCGGGTCACAACTCCGCCAGAGGCCCAAAGATTGCTCCGCGTCTCACGCGAAACGAAAGGTTTGACCTCCTGGGTAAGTACCTCTTACAATTGGGTGGATGTGGGTAAACCGTTAACGAACAAACACAGTCGAAGTGGGTGTGTCTCAGGCACTATTTCCATTTCGTTAAATACAATTAACATTGCACACAATTAATCCTTCTCAAGTCAGGTTCAGCAGTCTGCACATCAAACAATACACTATGACTGGCATGACGTGTCGCTAGCACGTCCGAAAGCCACGAGGATTGGCTAAGTCCTCAGATCACAGAAATGCATAAACCCAACAGAATTCATTCTCCCTGTTCCCTTATAACACAGGTTTGTGGGAAATACGTGAAAATATTGATAGTATGAGAAACTTAAACTAGAACAATAAACTTAAGTTGAAAGGCGGATGTGGCGGGAAGAAATTGAGTGGCACGCTTTTGCATGCGACTTCGCAACACAGCGGCTGTCGAGCCGCGGAGAATGTTATGATGACTGAATATGTCGTCTCGGCAATTTCTAACTGCATGGCGTGCGCTAGCACGTATTTTTTTTCTGACGCCCAGCGGCGCTTGAGCGGCGAGAAAGCGCTGACGAGGGAATGTGCAGTCTGGGCTCAACGATATATCGACCTTCCGCTTGGTAACTCATAACGCAAGGCAGGCTTTCTCTCAGCGTACAAAAATTGTCATAGTTAACTGGCATACCTTACTCCTAAGCATGATATGAGAAATTTCTTAAATATATAGTATGTATACCGAGAGGAAAATTGAATAAAATATATATTTATTTTATCTGCGCACAGTAATAGCTAACTACGTACAATATGGTGTATTTAATGGAGTTCATTAAATAAGCCTGAGTTGAAAGTTACTGTACTCAAAATGCTTGTAAGATTACGAATTACTATCACAGTAATACTTAAATGGCAAATAACTATATCCAGCGCACACAGGTTATCTACATTTTAATTGATATAACTCGCTTGGTATAGCTGAGATAAATTGTTTACACGTGAATATACGCAACTAGGGACTTGCGGTTTACACTGAAATTCTTAACATTTTTAAAACGTTTGTTAATTAGGTTTCAGCTTTGTATTTTTAGATATGGGGCCATAAAAGTTAAATAAATATTTAAACCAAAGGCATTTTAATAGTAGATATTATGACATTATTTAAATTGGACTGCCACACTAAAGTTTTAATGTTAAAAGTGGACGTGGCTGAAAGTTTGCTATTATTAACACGACAATTAGCGTGGGTGGGTGGGAAATGTATTGAAGTGGGGGTGGATGGTAGATAAGCTGATGCAAGGCAGCGAAAGGGTAGGGAGGAACCAAGCCTAAACCATTGTTACGAACTAGCTTTTCAGCCAATTCGTACTTGAAAGTATGTTGGGGGCGTATCTCAAATAATCACTCAATGACTTCGGTAGAGCACAACAGTATAAAAGGAAATTTATTACAATTAAGCTTTTACAATAACTATTTATGTTATTATTGATCAGGGGAGCTTTACATTGAATTTAAGATGATTATTATTATATTATTATCCTTCACGCCATTTTATTTAACCCTTTCTGGAAAGTCATCACCTTGTTAATGTTGCCGGAGGCTGATTCTACGAGGCGGTTAGCGATGGCCGGACACCCATTTTCCTGGTCTGCTTCGCTGATCGGGTCACCAAAGGACTAAAGATGACTGACGCACGACGACAGACAGACGCCAGCCTATATCAAACGCGTGGTTCTGCGACCCCGCTCAGTGACTGGTGGAGGGGATTTCTGCATCTGTCAACGACCAAATGGTGGCGTTGCAATCCCGCTCGTTTATGTTTGAAGGTGTGATCAGGCAAGCCGTTCAGCTAAGACCTGACCACACCATAACAGCAGGCATTATACTAATGCATTTCATTGTAAGTTTCAGAACAGCAGTACCGCAAGCTTCATGTCCCACAGCAACCAGCAGTGATGTCACGCCCCTCTCAACCAATGTTCCTCCGTGGGCGGCACGAAACGCCCACGTGAACACCAGTCCTGACATCACGCACGACACCAACAACGCGCTCACAGCCGTCAGCACTACCGCTTAACCAGCTCGCGCGTCTTACGATAATTTATTTACAGGTAACCAGCGGTTCACATATTTTACATACACCACTCACACTGCACCCTGCAGGTTCCTAACACGTACATAACAAACTTTACTTTACTCAGAAGTTCCAACATAACACAAATCATTAATTAAATAAAACTTTAATGTTATTGCTAATAGGAGGTCTCCGAACTATATTTTAAAATGAATTATTTATACTAAAAGAGAAAAGTTAAACCAGTTTTAAGATACAAGAGCAATTGCACAAATAACATACTCCACTGCTCATGAAAAAAACATATACATATATATATATTTTAAAACTACTCAAACAACACATATCACGTGCACCTAGAATAAAACAATATATATAGTAAAGATTGTTACAAAATCAGTACACATTTTTAAATACTATCAACTGAATTACTTTTACGAATCACATTGAAGAATGGCTATAGTAGAAAAAAATTATGATGTCATTAAGAAATTAAATTTTTGACATTGCTAGCAATGAAGATTTAATTTTCCTTGTAAAATTAAGATATCATTATATTATTATAACTTATACATTGTATAGTAAAAAGACAACATTTCTGTGAAAAAATTTGGTTTTCCCTTTTTAATACTACTAGTATAATTTAAAATACATGTCATAACATCGCTTGTATAAGAATACCCTTCTCTCCTTCCCTCTTAAGTATTGAAACGTAGTTAAAAAGCAGCTGCGACATTTCTTTACTTTTTGCATTTTTACAATAATGAATTAATNCTTAAGTATTGAAACGTAGTTAAAAAGCAGCTGCGACATTTCTTTACTTTTTGCATTTTTACAATAATGAATTAATACAATTCTACGTTTCAATACCATCCCATCAGTGTCCTAACCCAGTGACGTCACGTAACGTTTGGTATGTAACAATTCTCAGTGATATAAAACGTGTATTTATTTCCAGCAAGTGTAGTTTCTGTACAAACAAAACACAATAATTGTAACGGGGAGAGCAATNTTATTTCCAGCAAGTGTAGTTTCTGTACAAACAAAACACAATAATTGTAACGGGGAGAGCAATTAACTAACAAATTAAAATTTTTTCATTGTTAAATTTTGTTTTCCTCTATTTTCATTGTAGTAACGAGCCACGCCAAGTAGGGCTAGAGACTTACGGACTCAAGAAAGGCTGACGCGTTCACGAACCGCCTGCGAGGCGTCTGCCGTGCTCGCGTGGAAGACGATCTGCACACCCAGCGGAAATACAAGTGCAAGGCGCGCAAGGCCGTTGCAAACACACCGCCCAGCGTTTGACCGGCCACCTGGCCCGAGGACTGCACGATAGCAGCTGGCAGTTCCTTATACCTTAATTATCCGTCTGTTTTAAATCCTTTCAAAAATATTTCCTTCCGTAGCGAAGAGGACTTCAACCCGATCCATATTCCTGCTGCCACAACATGAACCTCGCAACTATCAGTCACCTACATAATCCACAAGAACTCTAGGGCGAGATGAGGACATCTCGCTAGTGAACATTGGGGGAGATGTTATGGTGTGGTCAGGCCTTAGCTGAACTGCTTGCCTGATCACACCCTCAAACATAAACGAGCGGGATTGCAACGCCACCATTTGGTCGTCGACAGTTACAGAAATCTCCTCCACCGATCACTGAGCGGGGCCGCAGAACCACGCGTTTGATATAGGCTGGCGTCTGTCTTTCGTCGTGCGTCAGACATCTTTAGTCCTTTGGGCGACCCTACCAGCCAAGCAGACCAGGAAGATTGGTGTCTGGCCGTCGCTAACCGTCTCGTAGAATCAGAGCCTCCGGCAACATAAACTTCTAAGGTGATGACATTCCAGTTAGGGTTAAATTAAAATGGCGTGAGTTAAATAATAATAATCTTAAATTCAATGTAAAGCTCCCCCGGTCAATGGTAACATAAATATAAACTGTAAATGCTATACGTTATTAAAACTCATCCAATTTTTTTCTGTGCTCCACCGAAGACATTGAGTGATTATTTGAGTTACGCCCTTATCATCTTTCATGTACGAATTGGCTGAAAAGCTAGTTCGTAACCAATGGAATTCTTCATCTTATCGATTGCATCATGTATTTTTTCAACAATGTCTAGGTGGATCAACCGCGAGATGTGGTCATAACCTCGTCGATCAAAATTACCTTTCGGTAACAACGAATGAGCTGTCTGTAGTCAAGATGGCAAGCTGGGGAATCGAAGATGATTACAGAGTTCTTATATTACCTTGACGCAATTTCGAAGTGTGCATACCACTCTCCATGCTATTGGGATTCACCGAAGACTACAGGCATGTTATCTTAAATTCCAAACTGAGACTGGTACCGCTCCTAACCAATAAGCACGTGGACACCATTGTACGCACGAGAGAAAACCTGGAGACAGACGAACTGAATATACAGCCTATCAAATGGATGATGCCTCATGTGCAATTGAGAACTGCTGAATGTATCAAAATGCTGAAGAATAAAGAAGATGGCAAAAACATCAATGTGGCTTTCAGGTCGTGGAGTTTCGAGACATACACAGGATTACCAGCAAGCTAGCACATCAACTGGATGGTCAAGTTCTGAGCAACCAAGGTACATCATCTTTGGTCTACAGACTGGACGTCAGAACAATGAGAGATGAGCTGTTCACAATTCGATACAAGTCAAATAGAAAGTATGAAAATATTTTTGAATAACAAAATCACCCCATAAGTTGACACATAAATGAACGTCGTAAATGAACAGTACCTTCTAGCCTATCAGATGTATGTATCAGTTCGAAATTGCATTTTATAGATATGCTTATTGCCCGATAATGAGCCCTATCACATTCAAGAATATAGCACTGCTCATGGTTTTTGATGTGAATCAACAGGACGAGCGTATTAGCTCCAATATGATTGACTGCGGGATCGAATTCATGACTCGTGGAAATATTCCTGCACACACTTATTCTTTCTGCCTGATATTTCACGACCTGCTCGTATCGTACAATTACCCAGACATAAATAAGTGTAATAATACTGTTATGAGCACAGCAGAGAATATATCAATATAAGTGTTCACGCAAGATAATTGTTTATTCGCCTTTGAGCATCTTCAGCTTCAAGATGCATTGTTATATGCAGAATTTCCAGAGCCAGAATGGCTTCGTGCTCAAGGAGATCGCAGTGATACATGTGGATGATAGAAATCACGCACACACTCATTCCAACCTCCATACCCCTGGAAACTTTTGGACGAGACGAGCAATAATACGAGCGAGTGGCTAAACAAGTACTAACACGTACTAAAATGGGACGAAGACCAGATTCCATATCAAGTGTGAAACGTGCTGCGCGACTTGTTGATGCAGTATCCGAAAGCGCCACATGAAAATTATGGATGTTTTATGCTTTGTCTCTAGTACCAATCAATCGATTCGACCAAATGTTACACTGGAACCTTTATACAAAATTTGTACCAAATTGTGCACACCATACAATGCTACAAAAAGCCATGGAAACTTTCATGATTTAAATGGGTAAGAAAACAATGTTTAAAATGGCCGCTTCATAAATCATTATATCAGTTTGACATATATATATTAAACGATTTAAACCAATTAAACGAAAATGTGTATGTAGAGAGTATACATTATGAAGCATCGTATAGAGGGTCTTTTTTCTGGCAATTTTGTACATTTTCATAAAGAAAATTTAGTTTCTTATGTCATATCTTAGGGACCAAACTACCTATTTCCATAAATTTCATCACTTAAGTAGCGCTACGGTAGGACATGTTAACCTACATGTTTATGTGGCTCAGTAACTTATTTAAAAAGAGCCATGTAAACATTTTAGGTTAGTAAACCTTTAAATTAGCAACATTAGACTGATTAAATCCGAAGTTGATGCTCCGAACCCGACCTTCGTTATGCTATGAATTGCACGCTACCTTATAGTACGAGAATTTCTAGGTTCAAGCTCCGGGTAAGACATGTGTGTATTTGTAATTGTCTCACTAGTGTTGCATAGGTTTCTGGTTTCAATTCTTATGTTATTTCTTTCAAAGAGAAGACAAGTCTTTCCTACCAACTCAGCTTTTAAGAAATAATTAAAAAAATAAATTGCACCCATGTTGAGGAAAGTAGGCTAATAAGTTATATCAGTAACTTCTTGTTATTATTGTTAGGGATATCTTACAAAATGACAGAGAAATTAGACTCTGCATATACAAATTTCATGGTTGTAATAGATGCTACCGGCATACAAAGTTACGTTGTAATTTGTTCCGTTTGTAAAATATTCTAAGATAAAATATTTATAAAGCCACTATTTTGAATATCAGTGCCCGACCTATATAAAGCATACCAGTTTAACCCATCTGCTGCAGCTGTTTGCCAAATTTATAAGGAATATGTCAATTGTTTCCCGAGATATGAAAAAAAAATTTACTTATACGCATAATGCTATCTTACAAAATGGCGGCAACAATAGGCTTTAAGTACAACAGTAGATAAATGTAATATCTGCTGCCAGCATACAAAGTTTAGTTATTGTTGATTACATGGTTTAGATGATACAGTAGTCCAAGATATAAATGGCTTTTGGCCGTCCTTTTAGAAAATAAGTGTCTGCATTGCTTAAAACTTGCCACTTGACATTATCTGCCTCAGTACTACTTGTTTGCCAAATTTGAGAAGAAATGGTTAATTCTTTTGCGATGTATGACATAAAAACTTCAGTTCATTCTCATGGCGCTCTATTACAAAACGGCTGACAAAGATGCTCCATGTAGCTACAGTTGATAGTTGTAATGTCTACTGCAAGCATACAGAGTTATGTTAGAACTCATTACATAGTTTCGTCAATAAAGCATTCTCAGCTAAAATAGCTACTTCGACGCCATTTACAAAAACAATTGTCTGACATGCTCAAAACACCACGTTAAAACTCACTTAAATCTTGTTAACCTGTAATTGTAGCAGCAGTAACCGATCTAGCTGCCGACCGCATCGCGTTACTCTGATTGATTCCATACCTCTGTTATTTGCATACGCACGCCTATACCAGTTTTTTTGGCTCTTCAGTTTATATACATACAAACATAATAAGAAATTTGAAATTCATTAAATTCATACTCGCAACTTTTCATTTCAATATGTTCCAATACGCCTATGCTAATTTTTCTGTGCAATAATGAGAGACGAGATTTAATTATTTAAGTTGAAATTAATAGCGTAGTTTTACTGTCATAATTTATCTAAAATTATAGCACCGAATCCACTCTTCATGCTCTTTAAACAACGAATTTCAAAATAATTCTTAAAATCAAATAAATTAATCCCTGTAAAGTATTTCATGTTAGTCATAATACATTTCCTGCTTTGATGATGTTAGCTACAGAATTATTATTCTTCTATATGTTTTACAGTTTGAAAGTGCAACTCTCCTTGAAACAGGTACGCCCTATTAAAAATAATTTCCTTCATTTTACAGAAAAGTGTTGGGGAAAATTTATCCAGGGGTGTCCGTAAACTCTCCGTAAAGTTACTGAAAAATTGATTTTCAAAAATTCACATATCTTAAATTTCACGGAACATCTATGTTAAACCCTGTACAGATTTTTGTACTTACAGTTTAAAATAAAAATCGACAGTGAAATCGTCTTAATTTTTTGGTGTCTACTGTGTATAAAAATTGTATTTTATAATTAAAATATTTTAACACTTGAGCAAGATTTTAACCCGAGTCAAAAAGTCAGATTTCAGGAGTCTACCCACTCTTTTTTTTATTTACATATATTTGGACTCTATGATACAGGAAGTACAATAGTGGACCGATACTCAATTGCGCATGTCGTTACTCTGGTTACATACTTGTAACAAATGAATTAGTTACGACATACACACTTAGGGATACACTTAAAAAAAAAAACAAATAACGTCCACATGTTTTTGTTCAGTAGTTTATCTTTCCCCATTCAGCCACCTCGTCCTAAGCAGTTTGTCAATAAATTCACTTACGTGGAAAGGGGTCGGCGTGTTGATAGTAAAGTCAATCAAGTTCATAAGTATCCAGACCATCGCTCTCCATTTGACGGTAGGGAACGCTGTCAAATCGATGAAGCAAAGTGCCTCCTCACGTAGGTCGTCAGCTGCCACGTCAAGTCTTTGTGTGCAACGTGACGTATATACCAGCTACATAATGGACGGGAATATATACAACTGGTAACCCGATGAAGTACTGTCACGTTAGTCACATGACGCATCAGTAATCAATGTCTAGGAAAATATGTTTACGTCGAAATTTGGTAAGTCGTTGATAAAGGAATATTCAGACGCTCAGAGGACGTTGGTAGTTACACATCTGCTCTTTTATTCCATATTGTTCCCCAGTTCAAATACGCCCATATGAGTTAAACCCTCGGAACTACGTTCACCGTTCATCGATAATGTTTGTACACTGAAGAGCCAAAACTGGTATTGGCATACGTATGCAAATATCAGAGTTATGGAACCAGTCAGAGTAACGTGATGCGGTCGGCAGCGCCTATATAAGACAACAAGCGTCTGGAAAAGTTGCTAGATCGGTTACTGCGGCTACAATGGCAGGTTATAAAGATTTAAGTGAGTTCTAACGTGTTGTTATAGTCAGGCGCACGAGATATGGGACATAGCAGCTCCAGGGTAGCGATAAAACTTGGATTTTCGCGCACTACCATTTCAGGAGTGTAACGTGAATATTAGTAATCCGGTAAAACATAAAATCTTCGACATCGCTGCGGCCAGAAAAAGATCGTGAACGAACGGGACAAACGACGACTGGTGAGAATCATTAAACGTGATAGACGTGCACCCTTTCTCAAATTGATGCATATTTCAATGCCTCCTGCATACCTTCAGACATTAGTCGAGCCCGTGCCACGTCGTCTCGCGGCACTTCTGCATGCTCGCGGGGGCTCTACGCGATATTAGGCAGGTGTACCAGTTACGCTGTCCGGTAATTCATTAATAGTTTGTTTCATGCATTGAAGTGCCNTTTTTTTGGCTCTTCAGTGTATAATTGACTCGTAGTGACGCTTACGCTGTCCGGTAATTCATTAATAGTTTGTTTCATGCATTGAAGTGCCTATCGGTAATGTCGAGGGAGTATATGATCCTTTGTCCATACTCCGTGATGAAGCGTTGTTGTCGTAGTTTTCAGACACGAATTGTTGTATTTTAGTTTTCTCAAACCAATTTCTAACTTTCAGTTTCATACCCACAAGGCCCAAGACTCATCTGTCTGCCGGAAGAAGTAATTGCATCTGTGTGCCCAGAATAGATACCCATGCCACATGAACCACCCTACGTTCTACCGAAATTGTGCCTCGGTTGCTTTTAACATAGGGCACAGGTAAGCTACATACCCTAGTTGTGAAAACAAGTACGTACTTTCAATAAATGCTCTTTGTATAATATTGATGTTGCGAAGACGAGTGGTTAGAAGGCCGCCGCGTAGTTTGTGCAACAATAAATCCCAGTGGTATTTAATCGTTTCTCAGAATTTTGCAAAAATTTTATTCCCAACGTACGAAGGTTATCAGTGGTGACATATGGGGATACCCGTCGCGGTTTATGTGGCTCAGGCTTCAGGTCGAGTAACTTTGTTTTCACATGTTTAACTTGGGCAGTTGCCGCGCAAGTGCAATCGGATGGTGCGTAATTAATTTAAGCTACTTATTCTTCACTCCGCAAAATGAATGTGACGTTATCCGCGTACCCAATGCACGTTAGTTAGTTTCCCAACACTGATACAGTTGAATGCCAAGTGGAGTGTTCTTAGGAGGGGTTCAATGTACAGTACGAATTGGGAAATGGATAAGGGACAAACTTAGCGCACGGAAGATTGAGTGTCATAAGTTTTCTCCCAACCTCCCATTACGTGATATGTGTGTTTTTGCACCTCTTCTCAGAGTTTTTAAATTGCGATAGTAAGTTGTGGGAAGCCTACATGTAGCATAATTCTGTCAAAGACATTCCAGTTCACTCGATACAAGGCTTTGTCAAAGTCATTATTCAATAAAGACACTGATACAGCTATTGATTTGGCTATTAACTGAACATCTCGCAATAATGTGACACCTTGCATGATAGAGGCGCTTCACACTGCGCAACACTGTTCAGGTCCTATAATGTCAGATATGACGCGCTTCAGACGATTTGCGAAGAGTCGCGCAATAATCTTATAGATCGTGCAGAGCATAGTTATGCCTGTAATCAGTTATGCTGAGAGCGTTATTTTTCTTTGGAATAAGTATCAAAATTCCCTTAGTTTGAGATCGACAATGTGCGTTTTTGTTGATGACTGCTCGCAACATGCTGCAAAATTCAGTCTGAATGACAGACCAATAATGCTGATAAAATTCACATGGAATGCCATTAATTCCCGGCGATTTATTTTTAGTAGCGTGTTGTACGTATACACTAACATTCTCTTCCGTGATTTTGCGCTGGAGTAGATCACTCGAATCAATACAGAGACGGTTTGTAATACTGTGCTCCGGCCTCTGTATCGATTGTCTGTTCTGAGTAGAGGCGTGAGTAGTGGTTACGGAAGGCAGCCGCAATTATCACAGGGACTCGTAATGTTGTTCCAGCTACACTTCGTATGTCATCAACATGTCTTTGGGCACACATTTTCTGTTCGCTCGGAAGGCCCTGAATGCTTAGCTGCTCTTGCTGGTGGGCGTGAAAAGTATGAAAAAATCGCATGCGTTGTTACATATTATATCGATGTATGTGTAGAATTTTTTTTTTTTTTATCGTCGCATCGTGTCCTCACATTCCATCCTGTCGACGCTGTGGTGTCATGGTTGCGCAACGCCCACTCGTAGAAGTGTAACACTGAAGTTTGCTCGCGCTGCCAACGTGCTCCGTGGAACCGAAACAGCCACCAGACGCCCGGTTTGACGCAGCATTCGCACCAATCAACCGCATCAGCATAGCGCGGTTTCTGTCTAACCTACTACAGCCAGCGCTATCTGAAGTCAGTGTCCACTTCGTCTTGTCCCATAACTCTCGTCTCTAGCCACCAATAATTCCGCCCATGCACCGGAGTTCTTGGAGGACAGTCGATAGTGCAAAGCACGAGACAATGGTCGGTAAAGGCAGAGGGAGTGACCTTATAACTACCAACCGATTGTCTGTTGTTTCTGGATATGTAAATACTGTCTAACCTCGTAATTAATTAACGCGCATGAAACGTGTAGTGGGGTCTCGGTATGTTGAGAATGTCTACCACATCTTCCAACTGGATCGCAGTTATGAGTCTTGCAGGGCCGTGTTCATCGCAAACAGGCCACCACGATGGTGTATTGGGTTTAAGACACAATTGAGATCACCACCGAATATAATGTTATTCCTGTCGCCTTCTGGAAAATTTAGTTTTTGCTGTTTTGTTCTGTGTACCGGATAGTACATACACCTTTACTCAGAGGGCCAGTTAAACAGTTAAGTTTCTGGTGGCGTGGGCAGCTTGAGTAACGTCTCCGAGATTATGCGGCCTGACGGGTGTGTCCCAAACGTTAGCCAACTGGTATCCATTTCGGGTACTGTTACATGTTCCTGAACTATGCGTTCGACTACATTCGTGCACACATTGTAATTGTTAAAATACAGAAACTGGTGTTGGGTAACCTCTTGCAAAAATAAAACGTATATTGCATGGGCGTAGGCCAAGTTATAAAGGGCATGAAATTTGTATTCTGTTTCATGGCATAATTTTTAACTGTTGCTTTCATGATCACACTTGTTATAACGGAGAGCATACACTGCGATGCAAATCATTAGTCTTCTGTTGTGGGGTGCCGTGTCACGCGGTTTTGCATTGTTCAATTACTTGACGAGCGATCGCCAATGAATGCGCCCATTGTGAGTGTGAACTTTCATGAACGACTAGATCTCGTCGTGGGCTGCTCTTGTTATGGCGGGGCCTCGTTTACATACACTCTTGGACAAGCGGTTCTGCGTTCCCTCCTTTTTTCCTAGTACTTTGTTAGTCGAGATGTTTGTGTGTGGTTACCCCAGTCATACCATCATCCTCTAGCATGTCTTCTGCACCAATTCGATTTAGCGAACGTGCCAGAAAATGGTCCCTCACAATCGGGACATTTCCCAGTAGGGACGTTTGGGATACAATGAATGTCTTTGGTGATGTGTGTAACGTCTCCGAACCATCCTCTCTATCGTCATGTATTGGGGTCTGAACCGGTGGTTTGCGCACAGAACTGTTGCGGTGTGTTAACGGGCCTCGAGTGTCTGCGCCCATGTCTGCATGGCCAGAGCGGCGCCCCGCAGTAAAGTGGGGCAGTTGATGCGCATGTGTCCTGCTGCATTGCAAACCCTGCATTACGACTCCCGTGTGTCCTACTGTTATTGTGGATTATATTTTTTTGGTCACTTTGATTTTGAGAATGCGTACCAGCGTTTTAACTTTGAATTTGTAATTACCAGCCCAGATTTCGTCTGTTAATGACAAGATTTGTCCGTATTGCTGTAAGGCGTGCNAGATTTCGTCTGTTAATGACAAGATTTGTCCGTATTGCTGTAAGGCGTGCAAAATGTTTTCGTTTTTAACTTCAACCGTTAAGTTTATAACGCGTACAGTTTTAAGATTGTCCATCTCAATGTCTATGTTGACGCTGATTGACTTACCTGTAGACGTGCGGATCTACGATGTACCAGTTGTCAGTCGCATGATGGGCTCACATTGTAGCATAATGTCAGCTTGATGAAGATACATCTAGACAGCAATAAGTTCATCTTCTTGAATGCGCAGCGTCTCGTCCAGCCAGCTGTGTACGTCCATAGCTAGGGGCTACGGGCTAGCGGTTTCGCGCAGCACTTCACCCGAAGAGTCTTCACTCAGGTGGTTGGCTTGTGTGACTCCATGTAGAAAGATGATGTGAAAGTATGTTTTATAATTTATATCAGTAAGGCTTGGCCTTTTTACAAGTCTATTCGCGTGGTGCGGAAGGCACTCACTTGTATTGACGCACTGGCTTGCACTACACGTGTGTGCGGTTCGGAATCCTAAGGCATACTACCACCTACCTACAACTCTGACACGATGGTTGTTGTATAACTACAGTACTTTGACTAGAGTTATATTGGCGACTTTCTTGGTTTCTATTAAAGCATGCGAATTTAAATTTTGCTAAATTTTACAGCCATCCTATGATAATTTTTAATATTTTAAAAATAGCTCTTAGTGGCGTGGATAGAATTTATTTATGCAGAAACGGTTATTTTCTTGTTACACTAAGGAAGAAAGTTTTATGTAGTCTTTGCAATGTTTGTGCCTGAAACACGAAACTATGAGACGAGCGGCTGTTTTCAACATCTTTGAAACAGCAACAATTAATTTTTTTATTCATACACATGCTTTTCATTGNTGAGACGAGCGGCTGTTTTCAACATCTTTGAAACAGCAACAATTAATTTTTTTATTCATACACATGCTTTTCATTGCAAATGAACAAACACTGTTGATTTACAAAATACTACTTTGTAAATAAATCAAATTTTGTAATTATACAAAAAATTGTCAGTTTCAGTTACAAAAAAATGTATATTGTGTATGTGCATATGGATGATATAAATCTATTACCGTCAACATTATGATGTACCTAAGTAAATACTGCTGCATGTGTAGGCAGATATGTATGTGGTCCATGGCTGAGTAGAAAATATTTACACTTAATATACTATACCCAGCACAGAATTTCTTGGCCGCTCAGTGTCAGCCTATCTACGAGCAGTAGCAAGCCATGTTTGCCACATTTATCAAGCGTCCATCAAGTCACAATATTTGTCGTAAAATTTTAATTTTAAGAAAAAAAAATACTGTTCTATACACAAAGAGAGACATTTGAATATGGAAGACAGAATATATTTGTGAGTTAATATTTATTTAGAACATTCCCTAGCCGAGGAACTGCTAAATTTTTACTAAAAACTTTGACACTTAAATTTACAGATCAGCGACGTCTAGCAGATGTGAATGTACAATTGCGTGTTGCATAAAAAAATAATTAATATTCCTGTTGTAGCTTGTACTTGGAGTAGAAGCTCCTCTCTTCTTCAATCTTCAAGTAGTCGCAATTTCATTCCTTTACATTACAAATTTCCTCCCACCATTCGATTTATTATAACCAAAAATTACACTTGTCTACAACTTTACTACGGAAATTTTGAAACAGCATAATCAATTTTTTTTAAGTATAACTAAGGAAATAAAAAGTTGGGAACTTCTCTTGACTATTCCCTGAGAAAATTTAGGAACGCTACAATAAAATTATAGGGAAAAAATTACCTTTCTCAATAACAGTATACACTGGTATGGTAAATTTCTTAGAGTGTGTGCGTGTTGTAGTAACGTCGCTCCAGCAGGCGAAGAATAATCGCGAGTATAAGAACATTTTCTTGACTGATAATTTCCTCACAGGGTACACCAGATTACGTTTTGAGAGAGGCTTTCTTATTTGTTTCTTCACATAGTCTGGTGGCACCTCCTCCCCGCACAAAAAACAATGCGTTTTGAGAACAAACTCATGAACGCAGTTGTTGTGATGCAGGTTTCTCTGTACCCCTCCTAATCAAATAAGCAGCAATCGAATTTTCTTTCACGTAACTCTTCCTACAGTTGTAATGGACTTCAATTTGTGTAATCCTCTTAAATACAACAACCTTACCATCCTGTCTCTTCTTACTTGCTTCAATGAAAGATTTCAACCCCTTTTCTTTCACAACACTCGTCTGTGCCCCGTACTCTAACAGCTTATCATAAAGGACGTATTCCGGGCGAGACATTATGCACGCACATAACACTGAAAACACAAGAACACATAAGATTTTACCACGACGCGTTGATGATTCTAAGCAAACTAAAACAACACAAGAGCAGGTGGGTAAGAGGGCCTCCTCCCTCCCCAAAAAAGAGGTTGTGGGAAGGGGCTCTGAAGGACGAATTGTCACTAACAACACATAACGGGGCCGAAAGGAAACGGGATTGCCCCTAATGGGTAATGGCCGCACCATTAGGGGTAACTGACTAGTACCGGCTGTCCTGAAAGTGTTCATACACATTCATACTCAGTCACCTAAAAAGTAATTTCTCCTGAATTATTTTACTTTTTATTTATATAATTCATTCTTCATCCAAGTATTCATAAAATAAGGGAACATCGCACCGTAGCGTTTTAGGAGGGCATTCCTCTCGTTTTGGCTGAGGGCCAAAAATACGCCATCCTACATCGAGCTTTATTGTGTAACCCCCGTTATGAGGAATTTAAATTTAAAAAATGCATTTTCTTGCAACTTTGGTCTACTTTAATTTTGAATAAAGTGGCATTTTCGATTAAATGCATAGTTTTCGAGTAATCGCGGGTGAAAGATAGCGTTTCTCTAGTTTTTGCCAAAGGGCCAAAAAATGGCCCTTTTTCAGCTTGCTCTAGAGCCTGGATAATTCGTCAGAAAATTAAACTTGATTAATGCATTTTGTAGGAAAATGTGTCTGCTTTAATTATGCATAGAACGTTATTTTCGATTAAACACATATTATTGGNTTTGGTCTACTTTAATTTTGAATAAAGTGGCATTTTCGATTAAATGCATAGTTTTCGAGTAATCGCGGGTGAAAGAGAGCGTTTCTCTAGTTTTTGCCAAAGGGCCAAAAAATGGCCCTTTTTCAGCTTGCTCTAGAGCCTGGATAATTCGTCAGAAAATTAAACTTGATAAATGCATTTTGTAGGAAAATGTGTCTGCTTTAATTATGCATAGAACGTTATTTTCGATTAAACACATATTATTGGAGTTACAAATAAAAAACTAAACAAATTAAAAACATTTTACGGTTTTTTGCGTTTTTATTGCGAAGCTCACCACCCCCGAGGGCACAAACATGATATTCGGATTCAGCACCCCAGAAAACATATAGAACTGGTGAGAAAAAAACTTCTGGAATTTTTTCTAAAAACACCTTTTTTGAGCACCGGTTGACTGGACTTCTAAATGAACGAGCGAATTCGAATATATCGAGTCTCACTCTGCCCAATCCGTGAAAGTGAGCCGTGGGCAACCATGAGCCTCGGATGTTCGGGCCGACTTTGCACACGAGTGAGACTCATATGAACGAGCGAGTCCAGTTTAGTACAATTGAAACAAGAGAGAAAATTTGTGACCTTAAATATCCCTAAATAGTAGGGTTATTTTTAAGAACTTCCTGTAGGTTTTACATAATTATTTTGTGTTAATTCGTATTGCATAGCAAAAAGCTTAGCTTGCTAAACAGCAGACTATTGAGGTGACCCATTAAAACCCTACAAAATTAAGAAAGAAAATTCCAATAAAAGGAAAAAAAAACCAATTCGAATACTGCCTCAGCTAAATTCTTTGCAATTATAATAAAGAACACAACACTAAGCTTGATAAACACATTATAAATCCGCATCTGACCTAAACAACGACACTAAACCAAAATTACGAAACCCACATTGGATCAATAATTAGTTAACTTAATGGCAAATACTTATATTAGATCAGTGAAATCCCAATCATTAAATTTGTTTCGTTACCTCGTCCGCTATATTCAACTCTCATAACCACTGGCACACACCTCAAAAATACAAATGGACGACAAGGTATTTAAAACGCTCCCAGCCAACAAAGCGGAAGGTGGACATCAACCAAAAACTAAATTATTTGGTAGCTGCATACTATAATTTGTTCAAAATATATCACGTATAAATAAACATTTAACTTTGTTGAAAAATCGTAACGATATGTTTTTGCACACTAAATATTTTTATGAAAAATCTGAAATGAGTAAATATTTGCTTGGCATAAACAAAGTGGTTTTAAAGATATAATTTGGTTTCGCGAAGAAATTTAATTTATTTGAAGGAACTCAGGTTTGGTCGTACCAACAAAAAATCGTTTAGCTGAAACAAATATCATGCAAAGAAATATACATCGTTTACTAAACCATATCTTTTTCTTAACGAAGGAACGCTGAATGTCTCTATGGGATATAGCATCCCACGTTCGCTGTACTTCTTGGCGTAGCTGGGAGATGGTAGTTGCCGGGGCTGGCACGATGTCAGATGCCGTCCGATTATGTTCCTAATATTCTCGATGAGGCTGTGGTCTGGAGATCGAACGCGCCAGGAGGGCATACGTACACAGTGCAGAGTAGACTGTGTTGTCGTAGCGACATGAGGATGCGCGTAATCGTGTGGAAGACTAGTTCTTGCAGTGTGTCGATATATGTCTGGAGGACAGAATTTACGTCACGGATGTACGATGCACTTGCCATGCTAACCTGAATGAATACCGGATGCGTTCGAGACGTATAATTTATGATATCCCATTCGAAAATCCCAGGTGTGCGTCCGGTATGGCGAGTGCGAATACACGATGGTATATTCCGCTTACCCGCACATCTACAAAACGTGAACAAGGCCATCACTTTGTCAAAGGCAGAATTGACTAATCATTGGAAAGCACTGCTATATATATTCGCCTCTTCAAAACACTCTCTCCCAATACCACCAGAGACGTTCACGACGGTAAGCAGGTGTAAAAGTGCCAGAAGAACACGCGAATATGAACCTACCTCCAACAATCGATTGTTTATTATTCGTGCAGACACTTCAGTGGCTCTGATTGCATGCGTGGTTGCTGTTTTGTCAATCATGGCAGCCCGAACGATATTTAGGTCCAGGCACTCATCAGTGCAGCGTGGTAGTGCTGGTGCGGCTAGGTGGCTTTGGGAATCCTCCGTCACCCATCTTCTACACAACTGATGGACCACTGACACGTCATGCCTCAAGTGAGTGGCAACTCTACAGAACCTCCAGCCACCCACTCGGAGTCCCATAATACGGCCACGCTCAATGTATTTTAAGCCAGTACTACACGATGCCCATTTTTATAGCAATTTTCATACCCATTTTCAGCTAGTGTTTCAACTCCCGTATACGTTACAATTCAGGCCCCTCCGGATTGGTCACAATTCAGGTATAGCAGTTAGTTTTGTACCCATGGGCTTGCCCGAAATGGTAATAGAACGTGTCCGAATTTCTGATATACCCACGGAGCTGCGACAGACAAGATAGCGTACACCCGAGTAACAACCTCAAGCCGTATATGACCGTTTATAATAATATTATGGAACCCGTAGTGTTAAACAAAATAAATCTTGATCTAAGCGTAAGTAACAGAAAATATTATAAATAACTCAAAAGGTAATAATACTATTTGTTTTAAAGCAATAATACGCAAGTAACTACACAGTGCAGTCGACTGGTTGTGGTTATTTGTTAATCAAATCGATTGGTTTTTAAAGTATATAATTCAAGCTGTATAGCATAAGTTATTTTAAAAGAAACACATAAAAGCCTAATTTAAGTACTGTGATATTTCTGTCTTTTTTGGCCTTATACCGTCAAAGCATGTATAAATACTCGAAGCACAATATTGGTCACTATGCTTATTAGTGCATAATATTATAATAATAAGTTAATATCTGAATGGGTTTCGTAAATGTACGACATACAGAACATGTGTTTTTCGTACATAAGCAGTGTCGTTACTCATATCGTTTTTCATACATTAATGGTACTCATACTCAAAAAGATTTTAAAAATGCAGTTTTCATCGAAAAAAAACCTAGTTTTCTCGTAATTTTCTGATGCACCCTAAAAGGTTCAAGATATAAGATTTTATTACATCTGTACATCTGCCAAATTCAGATTTTTTGCCATTTGCGAGTTGTTTTGTCCACTATTTACAATTTTCTGTTAGAATTTAAGGTAATGTGAGGAGTTAAACTGATAGATTCATTCTTCTCTTCTGGTATAGCAATTTATTTGTCTGTTGTATTCATAGGTATAAAAAAAAGGTAGCAGAAATTCGGTACCGTGTAGTACCGGCTTTAACTGTTCAATTTGTGCTCGCTTTTGTCTTCCAAGCATTGCAGACATACTCTTTGATACACTCGCAATCGAATCGCTCAGTCCACTAAATTCATCGCGTTATCAGGTAAACTGTGGTAGGACACTTGGTGTAATGGCTGCAGACCAGTGCAGGAGATTTATGCTCTTCCATTTACAAGCCGAGTACCCTCTACACACGAACAGTTTGAGTTGAAAAATTAATTTGGTTTTTACGATAATTACTAGATGTTCTAGATGTTCTTCAATGCATTTCCACATGTGTATGTTTTAAACGTTTTATTATTAGAAAAAAATGTAATAAGTAATTATTTATTCTAATAAGTTAGTACTTAAATTATTTTAATAAATTCTTTGTACGAGACGAGAATTTGGCAATATATTCTGACACACGTAGCATTTCTAAGAAGTATTCTTAAGCAAAGTAATATATTTATATTTATTTTACTGAAAGCAAAACATTTGTCTGTGAATACATAGGTAAAATAATAGGAAAAAAATACAGAAAACAATAGTTAAAACGGCTTTACGCTAAATGAAATGTTTTGTGTTTTGATTCGTTTAACTTTTATTGAAATTAAACAGGAATATTTTAGTAATTAGTACGATATAACGTCAAAATTACAATGACTCATGGAATTGTGGCCCAGAAACATACAGTTTCTATATATTTAAGATATTAATGTAAGAAAGTTGTACAAGTACACGTTAATTTACTTAGCAGTTATATTGAAGTTATTCTATGTTGGGAGTTTTGGGAGAATTATTCTTTCTGCATGGACTCTTACTTTCTGAGTTGATATAATTATCTGATTTAAAGTCTCACTTAAGAAAAGTGGAGGTAACATATTAGTGATTTAAGCCAAATACCACAGGAATTGTTTAGTTTGACTATACAAGAAGGATACGCTGGATAGAGCAAATGAAAAAAATTGCCTACACAGCCTCAAATATGGGCAAAAGAATTTGCAGAGTCAATTAGCTTCATTAAGAGGAGTTGCCAAGTATTTGATGTTGCTCCTGTATTTCGAATGCGAACTTTGGCGAAAATGTTTCATGATCGAGTAACTGAACTAAGGGGTGATGCATTTACTGTGCTTTGCATGTGTTTAAAAAAAAACAACTGAATTCTATGCCAGAGATAACTTTATGCAAGTTCTGATTATGTTGGGAATATGGCGAAGTAAAAGAAGCTGTTATCCTGTCGCAAACTGCGAATATCATACGGAGGGGCTCACTGAAAAATAACTGTCAACTGTTAAGTGGGGATTTTCACCAAACTGTCACCCGATTCACTTTTATACTTCATGTCTTTTACTGTGAATGGTACATACATTGATGAATCTGAACCTTATACGCAGCCAATTTTATCTCTGTCTTAGTTGCCGGTTTTTAATGTACGCTCGAGTCGTAGTTCTTCATCAGGGGACAAACAACGCTATATGGGCAAAGGGGCACCTCTACTACTCTTTGTTGCCACTTACATCCATTAAAAAAAGAAGATCTAAAGAACTGATAGAAACATTCGTATGATCTTTTTTAACGATATCAGTCAATCTAGAAAACACGGCTGCTACATTTTACGAAGGCATTGGTAAGGTGTGTCCTCAAAGCCAACAGAAACGTTCCTTCATTACCACAGCAATGGATAACTTAGACCATAATCCTTCAACAAAAGGAATGGAGAGACTTCGTTTTACGGAATCAGAATTCAATTGTTCCAGCATGATGATATTAATGCCATCAAAACAAAACGAGACAATATTACCACTGATAACTTCTAGAGGCAAGAAATTAAACGAGTTACCCCAGAACTACACATTAGAACTCTCCTTTTCAGAGTTGTAAAACGGCACCGGTAGTTCCATTTTTTTGCCTTGGATCATCAACCAAAAGTATGGGTGGCGCCGATCGGGCATTGAGCTGGCACCCTGGATGGAAAATTAGTGATTCGATATCTATCATAAATATTTTTTCGGCAACCTCTTACCAGTTAAGGTGCCCAGGTTTACCATTGTTTTATTCCTCTAAGTGCAGTGAACTTCGCTTTAACGTTCAGCTAAAGGTTGCCGACACTATTTATTGCAGTTGCCAATCCTGCAGCTGCAGATGCGGATGTATGAAGGTCAACATTCTTTGCACGAGCCGTTGTAAGTCTGGTGGTTGTGGTGATATACTCAAGTGAGAATGACTTACATATGCTGCCAAATAATTCAGATTTCGTGTGCATTGTCCCAGTACTAATATAATTATATTACAGTACATTTTTATTCATTTTAAGTTTGTGTTACCTGAAACGATAATTTTTATTAATACATAACATAATTTGTTTTCCTTTTGTAATAAATTTTAATTTAATAGGAACTGTAATATAAAATAATTTATAGTACATGGTTTATTTGCTTTTCATTTTGGAAGTACAGCAGTTTTCCTTATAATATAAATACCCTCACTATTGCCTAAAATACATCAAATATGTGGCAAAAATCACTTAATATAATCAAAAGTACAAAACATTAAATCATTTATATATGCCTCCAGTTATCTTGATTGCTCTTTATAAGACTATAAGGGATGGTTTTCACCCATATACAGGAGTAAAATGCACCTTTAGATAAAACCTTTTTATCTAAAATTTTAATTTTTGTAATTAGTTTTGCATTTTCATAGTTTTACTTAAATAACATTGACTTCGTATTTTTCTTTAAGAAGAGGTTATTGGGTTGAATGTTTAAAACGTGGGATGTACCAAGTAATTTTGGACTTTAAAATCATATTTGCTTAAGAGCTGCAACATTGACAACACCAGCGTCACACTGGCATGGAGCGTGTTCGAGGATTCTCTGTAGACCCGCATGAATGTGATACCTTATGAATTTTGTGTAATGTGTACCTATATAAATTTTGTCACACCACATAGTTTTATTGTCAAAATGTAACCCCTAAAATAATATTTTTCTTAAATTTAAAAATGTTCACACTTCCACCCTATCTTAACGTACCCACTACTACCGCAGTAACAATGGCGGCCATTTATAAATAGTCCATCAGGGTAATTTAACACATACAAGTATTCGTCCCATTCCCCCCCCCCACTAATATATCAAATACATTGTAACACGACAGGAATGCCTAAGAAACATACTGCAAAGCAGGGTAATGTGTTTTAACCATTAAGCGTATATTTAAGGTGTTGTAAAAATTTACCAGGGTGATATAGTTAAGGCTTCTTACATTTAAATTCATGTTCATTGACACCAAATCACAACAACAAAGTCGCTGTTTTCCCAAAGTGAATAATTGAAATAGTATTCCTCCGGACTACTGGGAGTGTCGACACTTCCGGTATTTCGCAAGCAACACCAGACTCCATCCGAACAAGGTGCCAAATTCGTGAGATAGTGAGGAGGCTTCAAAGTGCAACTTGTAAAACCTGACACATATACGAACAGTGGAATATCTGAACATCAACTGACGAGCCGGTGGCTTGGTTGGGGCCCTCAGGGACAAGTTCAACTGTACTTGAAGGGGAGGGGCTTTCCTCAGGTAGCGACCATCTGCCACAAAAAAATGACGGGTGTTCAACGGCTCACTGAGATAAGAAGCATAACCCCACATTCCAACATTCAAACATTCAATCCAAAATGCATTTACCATCTTTCCATGAGTTTGTGGCACGCAGCAGGCCGGATGATTTTTAGGTTTTTTCACTAATTTGTCTCCTTTCTTTCAATTTGATTTTAGACAATTCTTTGAAAACAATTGGACACAATATTTATTTCAAGTGTATTTCTAGACCCCGTATTTATTTTTAAGTGTATTTCATCAAGTTCAATACCATACATGGTCAAAACTATCATAACATGAGTCGTTTCCACGGACATCGGGCGTAGAAAGTCAAAATATGAGGTTTTGCGATTTTTGAGGATTTTGCCCATATTAGGCGCGCTCTAACGGCGGAATGGTTAGTCGTAGAAAACAATGTTATGGACTTAACATGTAGGCAATTTTGTCTACTTTAATTTTGTATAGAGTGGTCTTTTCGAAAAAACGCATAGTTCCCAAGATATAGGCACAAAACCAAAACAAGTGTCAACATTTCGAGTTTTTTTTGCAAAAGAAACACTGTTGCGGGCAAAATTCTGTCAGCAAACCTGAGATTCATGTTCAGCGACCCAAAAACATAAGGAATGACAACGATTACGACTATGCCTAAACTTTCCGCTGAAGGTCTTTTTTTTCCTAATTTATCTAGCCTATTTGGGCAGGACACGGATTGGACAAGTAGCCCAACGTGTTCGTCATTCGCCGGGTCGCTGGTTGGGGCTCGTGTGTGCTCGCGACCCTGTTGGCCGCGGTGGTGCGCAGAGGGACGCCTGCGCGGATTGCTTCCCCCACACGCGACTGTTCTTGGGAGGGGTAGTTGAGGGGAGGACACGTCGTATTTCCTGCCACCGGTGGCGCCCAGTCGTTGCGTGGCCGTCGGGGCGGGTGGATATTTAATGTACCTCGGTGAACTTCGCGAGCGCGCGTGCCGCAAATACACGAGGGTATTCCTATTTTTTTAGGGACCATATCCCGTGCACACCTTCTATAGCATCGTTTCGGGAGAGCTGACGGGTGTGTGAACTTACAGACAGACATTGACGATAGTGTTTTATATAATTTTTGTTTCGGTTCAGAGCACCAACTCTTGAGAATAACACATTTTTCAAGGATGAACTATTTCCAAATTTGATTCTTCACCTCGTCTCGGGCTGAGGGTGAGTAGACCACTGTGTAAATATTACTGACACTTCTGACAAGAGATGGTTGTTTAGCGTCTAGTAGGCTTGGAACGGAATGCTTACTGCCAGTAAGCTGTACCTTTGGAAAAAAAATGTAGTCGCATGTGAATAAATACCTGATACAGAACATATCCAAATCCTGATATACTAAAAAGCAGCCAATCTTGCTATTTGATGCTATAAACTGGAGGGATGTTTAGACATAACTTAATACGCCATTGCAGCAATTTAACTGCGTCTTCTCAGATGACAATCGAACATATTCAATTTCAAAAAAATCTTGGCACAGCTATTTAACTAAGTGGTCATAAACGATACTTGTACCATGTCTCAACTTTTTTAAAAACGTGGACTGTAAAATGAAAGTTCTCTTCTTGACAAGCAAGTGGCTGTGCGTTTTTTTACAAGTTTTCCACAGTTCAGCTATACAGATAACAAACAATTAACACTGTTAATAACATAGCACATCGGACGTTATTTCGAAGTGAAGAACGTCTTTTCGTATCAATACGAAATTCCAAGAACAATGTTGAAGATTGAGAACTCTTACATAAGTCTCGTAACATTCTTTCAGGGGCACGTCTTTGAAGTTTCTGATACTATACTTACATGCTGTTTTTAGCTTATGAACAGTGATTTAAAATGTCATTATGAACCTTTTTTAGCCCATTCAACACCCTAAATTTTTGGCCGTGTCTAGAAAATGAATTTTATGAAATTTCTTATATATGTAACTGTTATCATACATTTACCCTATTGTCCCAGTTTCCTGAAGGCTCCTGGGAGGTCACAGTTGTGTAATGTTTAAACCACTGGCCTCCCACTTAGGCGAACTGGGTTTGATTCCCAGCAGGGTCACTCCTGGATTTTTGCATGTGGGAATCGTGCTGGACGATGCATCTAGTCGGCGGTTATACTCGGGGATCTCATGGTTCTCCTGCCTCTTCATTCCGGCTCTGTTCCGTAATTCTCAAATCACCCTCGTAAGCTCTCAAAACCTTGATGTTATGAACCGCCCCAAATCTCTTCTCTCACTCCCTCCTGAAGACTCCTTGTGTATTATCCGCCCACTTCGCACATAGCATAATTGGCTATCTGTCAGGCTTTAGAAAATTTTTATTCTATTCCTATAGGCTTTACTATTCTCACCACATTATATTTACTGTTAAATATTGCCACTTGCTGCAAAATGTAGGCAAAAAAATGTAAATATTGCATTCCATCTTCCGTAAAGAGAATTAACTTGCTGTTTAATTTGAGTGGTTTATAATATCCTACGTCTATTTTTGCTTTTACAACTCAGATTTAAAATGCAACATCGTAAGAATGCAGATTTTTAACCATACTTTACAAATTGCACATATAGTAGTATATTCTGATTGTCTTAGAGTATTTATCATAAATGTTGGTTTTTATCACATTTTTTCCTTATTAGTCTTGATCATTTATGCGTACTCACGCCAACCGTACCAAAAATATCGATGGTTGAGATAGTATTATGAGAAATTAATAAGTCAGGCAGTGAAAAAACTTTTTTATTAATTACATGCACGATATATAGACCCACTTGAGTCTTTAAGACAGAAAGTGATGCAAAAGTTATCCATAAATCTGGAGCTATATTGTATGTCGATATTTCGGAATTGAAGTATTTACTTTTCAGTTTATATCAGTTAGGAGCGTGCGTATAACTTATCCCAGTGAAGCCAGCCACTCCTGTTCGAATAGGGGATCCTGTACTTGAGGTATGTAAGGCTCACGTCACGAGGAAGGAGAACATGTGGTTCAATCACAAATAACAACACCTCATAAAAACTATCTCTAAATGTTTAAGGTTATCATTCCAAATTCAATCTAAAAAAAAATCCTCAATAATTTTCATACCATTTACACTTCCCAATGTGGGACAAGAAATTATAAAAAACAATTTTAAATAAATACGAAATTGATTTTTTTGGGGGTGGTGAGTAAAAGTTGTGATTCAAACACAAACTCCCACCGTTCTTTTAAATTAAAAAATAATTACCGTTTCTAAATACTGAATTTATTAGTGAAAGTGACATTACAAATGCAGCAACCTTTTGCAAGTGATATTTTTTCGGAAGCAATGAGCACGAAAATAATTTAAGGAATTTTTAAATTGTTTGTACTTAAACGTGTTGTCTACACTTACAGTATTTGTCATATTTTCTAGCGTTAAATTGAGATGTTATCGAATTTTATAAAGAACGTATATAAATGATTAATTAATGAAGATGGACGAAAAAAGGACAAACCCTTAATTGTACAGGTATAAGGCGTGGTTATAAGCTCAATTTTTAGATGAGCTCTTTGACTTTCAGAAGCAAGCTGTGACCTGTGGTTTTCTGTTGTTATTACAATCACCACAGCAGATTGCAAGCACATGCAGTGAAAAATTAGTGTGACGTATGCTAACATTTATGTTAGGCGTATGACCCTCGCCACGCCTTAAAGGCGAAAAGCATGTTATAATTCTTGTTTACATTTATAATGCAGTGAAAACTTATTGCAGTTTTAGCTGCCGTCGATAAAAGACGATTTACCGCTAAACGTGAAAATTTTTTTCTCCTAATATTAAATATTTTATTTTAGTTCCGTGTCTGATAGTCGTTTAAAGGTTTGTAAACATTAACAGGCACCATGATGAAATTGATAACAGCCGTACTGTATCTTAATTAATGGTCATTAACAACACGATGAAGACTGGTTTAATATAGAATTCGTTAAGAAAATTATTATTTTCTCATAAACCCTACTATATGGTTGAAATACGTTGTCGACTTAAGTAGAATACGATTTAAAGTTTTAGCTAGAAAAATGCATACTTACAGTAGACCAAATATGTTATAATGAACGTAAAATATTTTATTGACATAATATATACTGTACTAGGTAAGACACTGAAACATAAAATAAGCATGAGAAGTTCAAGAACGTTAATTAAGTTTATAATAAAACTCATTAATATAAACAGAAAAATAAGATGGAAAATTGCGTCCAGCATTAAATCTATTGGTCAGCAAATATTAATACTGACTGTCCCAATTGTAAAAACGCATTCATTTCCATATGTCTTGAAATAATTGTAGAACAACAACGAAGTTGTGTGCCCTGCGGTTGGCTACATCTCACCAACTGTGTTGTGTCCTGGTGGAGGTATTCTTATGTATTTGGTTCGCCGAATAATAAGCTTATGTTTGCTTTAGGTCCAGGGCATCTTATTCCACACAAGTAAAAATAAACACAACCTTGGAACATTTATCAATCCAGCAATACTGACAAATTTTATTAATAGTGTACTGTTGTGCAAACTTTTAGTCTAATGAAAATATAAAAAAAAAGAGAATCTCAAGATTTTTCTAACTTCCCTGGAATTGCGAATGTGAGATTTTCCGTGAAATGATGTACAGCTGCGTGCAGAGATTAAATTCTAATGATGATTTCGAAATGTATAACTTAATAATGGGCCGGCCAGTTTTGTCGTGGCGGGCATGGCGCAAGGTGTAGAGGTTTTGTCGTGTTGCTCGAGGGTCTCCTTCAAGTATTTACTTCACCATGTGTACACACATTCACATCACCTCACAACGCTCATGCCGTAAGAACGGTACTCGCATGTATATAACTATATACTTTTTGCTCGTGCTTTAACTTTTAAACGTGGTACAGAGGTAAAGTGAATGGCAACTGTCATGGTAGAAGCCGTAATCACATACCTAAACACACTGTGGGTACAGTCCTAATTTTTTTTCGCAGTTAATAAATACGCGCATTTGCCACTCACTTATGATATCAGAACTGCTTCTAAAAGAAAATTAAATATTTGTGCGTTATGTTTATGCTTTGCAAAAAATGTAGCATACGACCGACAATGCTTCATAAAATTTTTTTCCAAAATATTACTTTTTTATTCAAAATGTTGGTAATTTTTTTTACTTTTCTTTATTTTTCTGCAAAGTAAAAGCCACTGTTAAAAATATTTTTTTTTTCTTTTCTGTATTGGGGAATTAATTGTATCACAAACACTGATCGTGTGCAAGCGCAGTAATGTTTTGACCACACAATTCCGTCTTTTTCCTCGTACTTTATGCAACTAAATACACATCTGTGAACTGTGGATATCGGGCTTAAGGCTAGCCGCAAAACACAAGCCTGTTTCAGGAGGAAACAGTGTAGGTGGAAAGTGTCGTTTACAATCCTCCATCACTATCCCCAATTTCTGCTGTGGTCCTACTAACTTGGATAATCATTTTTAACGTCTTTACAAAAGTTTTATATGAACTTGTAACTAAACCTGTTTCGTATTACGAACTTTAATATTTAAAATAAAACATTAGTACATTTTGAGTAATATTTCTTCTATAGACTGCTGAAGGAAAAATGAGCACTTTGAAAGCCCTGCTTACGATCTACTTGTATGCACATTGTGTATTATTACACCATTTGTACAGTATGCATCGCCATAAACCTCATCACTATATTCATCCGTCGTGCAAGCGAAACTGTGAAATTATTAAAATAGGAAATATTTTACAGATTTGCAGACTATTACACCAATATGCATTAAAAATCAAAATGCAGAAGCAATCATTTTGTTATTCAAAAATATTTCCCTGACACTTTTAATTTAACGCTAAGACATGGAACTACTTTCTCATCGTTGTTACCAACTTTCCTGGGTGCTTGTCCGTCTGTGCGCCAATTACAATATATGCATATAAGGGTAGTGATATTTTTCAAAAATGGATTTCAAGAATACTCAGTTTGCCGTAAATTGAAAATAGTTCTTCGTACCAATATACAAAATCTGATAAGCGATATCAACGTAAAATACACACTATCCCGAACCCAAACATACCTAACTACACGAACATGTTTAAGTTCATAAACTTGAGACAGTCTGACGCGCTACAAGAGGAAAAGTACTGGTCTAAGTTCAATCTGATTTTAACATTGTTATATATGCACAGAAAAAATTATAATATTGTGGAAAAAGTATTACTGTTACTACAACATAAATTTTTTTTATCTGTAAGCCGTCAGTATCCTATTTTTTCAATTAATTTACTATCATGTTAAACTATTAATGTTACAGTAACATTATGTACTTTTGTGACATAACCTCCTTACTGTACTGCCAGCATTAATATGGTGTAAATGTTAAGGCAAAATAAATTTTGTGTTGCGGCAAAACAAATTTTTTGTTGCATAGATGTTTACATTTTTTTATATTGCTGTACTATTTTTGCTTTAATTAAACATTGCAGTGTTAAATAAATTAAGTACCACTATTTTGTCCCAAAAAAAAAAATATTACTTACGAAAAAATAAATTATGACAGGTAGGAGAATCGAATCCATGCCCTGAGTGCTTGACGCACGCTACTTTACTGTACCCAGCATCCTACCAACTTCTTAACCGTAACATAACTGTTCCTGTTTCATATTGGAGGTATTGAATAGAATTTAAACTACAAACTGCAGTTCTCTTTCGTTACGTGGAAATACTTTATGGTTTAGAAATATGTTCATATTTGACACACGTTAACCACTTTGCAAAGCTTTGAGGGCTGGTCTAGGCTCCGTTAAGTTTTCATATTCTGCATTAAAATTTAAATACGGTGGTTTTATTTCACGATGTTACGCCGTTAACTACTAACCGCCATTGTACAACACTATTAAGGTTATTACAAAAGTTATTATTTGTTACCTATGAACCGTCATTAACAAATTTTGCTGTTAAGTTATTATGTTACCGTTACATTAAAATAATGACGTAATAACATGATATCCTCTTTCTGTGATGTGAACTTTAATGTGGTGTTTATGTTGCGGCAAAACAAATTTGTGTTAAACTGATATTAACATTTGTGTTTAAAATTTTCTGGTACTTTTTTGCTTTAAAAAACGTTCCAATGTAAAATAAATTAAGTGCTATTATTATGTCACAAAAAGAAATATTACCAAGGGAAAAAAAACTTGCGGAAGACAGTGGGATCGAACCTGCGCCATGAAAACTTTGTGTTTTCCTCTCAAATATACACTACGTTTTACCAACTACGCTATCGTAACGGGTATGACCCAGTTTCGTATTATCAATATGGAAGAGTACATCATAACGACAAATTGCAGTACTCTTTTGTAACGTGTAAATAATTAATGTTTCTTTTAATATATGCATAATACGCACACGTAAACTGCTTTGCAGGGCTTCACAGCTGGTCTAAGGTACAATTGGTTTTTAAACTATGCTTAAAAATTTAAATAATGGTTTCATTGTACGAGTTTATCTGTGTTCACTTCCAACCGTCATGTAACGACAAGTCAGTGTAACGTTGTTGAACATTTATTTAAATTTGTAGTAACACACAATATTTTGTTCTTCCTGTTACATTTAACGTAATACAATATTTCGTTCCGGCAACATCAATATAACGAAAAACTGCATATATGGAGATACTTTGTGCTCTATAAATATGTATATGCATATTTGGTACATGTAAACTGTTTTGAAAGGCTTGAGAGCTGGTCTTAACTTCATATTGTTCTCATAATATTCTTTTATATTTAAATACAGTGGTTTCATTTCACGAGGTTATCGCTGTTCAATACTCTCCGCCATTTTTATAACTCCAAGTCAGTGAAACCTTGTGTTGGTTGGACATTTCCTTAATGTTGCAGAAAAAGAAAATATTTGGGTTTTCCTAACAATTTTAGCGCAATACAACTTTTGGTTGCGGCAACATTACTTAGAGGCTTTGTTACATTAACACTTCATCAGTATGTTTGCATTACAGGTAAATAAGACTTTGTAAATAGTCAAGATTAAGTAACTCTGTCACAAAATTATTAATATTACTACAAAATAAAGATTAAAGAAATGGCACAATAGTATTTTTTTTTTGTTTGCAGCAACATTATGCTTTTTTTTCTTTGTGGGGGTCAAAGTTTGATTGTAATCTGTGACTAACGTGGCAGGGGACAGCAGTTACAGTATACAGACTACCAAAATGGTGGCCAGTATACTGGCCAAAACTTGCAAGTTTTGGGACAATCTGTATATGGATTCTGAAATCAAAGAAGTAATTACTACCACAACACGGCAAGGGGTATCGTCCTTAAATTTCCACACTTTGAGGTAAATTAATTCACTGTTAACAGTTGGGGAATGCGTGAAGCTGATATTTTGGTGGTGTTAAGGTTTCGTTGATTTCATAACAAACACGGCACAAATATATGACGCCTATGAGCATAACAAAATAATTTTATATTCTGAGGTATTAATTGGTATTAATATCATGCACGTTCCACACAGTTCCCAACTGTTGACAGTGAATTAATTTACCACAAAAAGGTGAATTTTTGGGAAAATACACTCTTGTGGTGTGTTGTGGTTGTAATTTAATTCTTTAAATTCAGAATTTATATAAAGGTTTCCCGAACTGGCGGGTATTTACTAGTATATTGGCCGCTATTTTGGCAACTTATATACTAGAACTTATGTCCACTGCCGCATTAGTCTCATATAACATTCGTACTTTGAAATCAACCATTTAATTAAATAATTTCTGATATTGCTGAGCATATATATATATATATATATATATATATATATATATATANGCTTCCAGTGAAGTTGGCAACGATGTAGAGTGTGTTTTACTGTGTCTCGATATAGTAATAATTGTGAGATATTAAAATTATTGAAAAAATGAGTTTTCATTTTGATATTAATAAAATTTATTAAAATGTATATAGCTAGTTTGAAAGAATTTCCCGTTCCCAACAATATTGTAGTTTCACATTATCGACTTATAAATATTGTGATACGGTTAACGATTATATTAAATGTTATTATGGTGGAAATATTTAAGATGTGCAAAGAAAGGGATCATAAGCATCACTTTCTAAAGTACCGAGTTCACAGTGAATAGTATATAAAGTTATTTTGCAGGTCATAAAATACATATATATATACCAAACTCTTTGGTTTATTCGTTAGACAGATTCGATTATTTGTTGAGGAGCTTATTTTAAAACTATTCGAAGAACATTAAATCAGTTGGTAAGAAAATCTATNACCAAACTCTTTGGTTTATTCGTTAGGCAGATTCGATTATTTGTTGAGGAGCTTATTTTAAAACTATTCGAAGAACATTAAATCAGTTGGTAAGAAAATCTATAAAATAAGGTAATAAATTTTTTTTTAAGCAAAGAAGCGTAATTTGGGAACAGTGAATACTGCAAAATTATGATTCACATTCATACACCCTGCCCCGAGCGACTTAAAATTAATTTTGGTTTTAACTCTACACTGATATAACCATGTACTAATAACATCTTCCGTTGGAGAGATCCTGCAAGGGGTGATTCGTCATTAATCTGTTGGCCACGAAACATTGTTCACGGAATAACCGAAGCTAATACCTTCAAGTCTTAGAGACGGTAACCTCCAATCATCTCCTGGTGGGCAAATATATGCTAAAAGTACGTAATAAAAAGTAGGGAGGTAGTGTGGATTAAATTTTAGAAATAGTGGTTTAAAGAAAGATTGTAAAGGAGTAGTCGGTGTAAATTTACGGGAATCGGGGTCGCGGTGGATGAGCGGTAAGCCTACTCGCCTCCTACCGAGGAGACCAGGTTCAATCTCCGGCCAGATCACTCCCGGATTTTGGCATGTGGGAATCCTGCCAGGTGATGCCGCTGGTCTGCGGGTCTTCTCGAGGGTCTCCCGTTTTCTCTGCCCTTTCATTCTGGCGGTGAGCCATGCCTCGATCACCCTCATCAGCTCTCAAGACCTCGCTGTTAAGAGCCACCCAAATCTCTTCATTCTATCTACGGGGATCCTGGGCACTCAGTCCATCAGCGTTCGAACTTGCTGGCAGCGCAGCCGGCGTGAGTGCGACGCACCGGCTGCCGTCGGCTTGACCGACTACTGAAAACACTGGAGTAAGCGGGGCCACGTCCTTACAAAGTTCGTGTCAGGCAACGAATGAAGTGGGGTCGTTGGATGAAACCAATGATCGCCTTTGCTCTTAGAGCGCCGGTCGTTCCTTCTCCGGGATGTTGTATTCTCGCGCTACTGGATATTCACCCCGCTACACACTCATTGGCTCTCAAGACCTAGTTGCTGCAGGCGCCTTCTGTCTGGAGATATTTTGCATTTCCAGCGTGGAACACCAACAGTAATGTAGCTACGCGCATTCAAATGACTCATTGCCTCTATGCGCAAGGCACTGAAACTGGTGTACAGTCGTTCTCTTGTCGACTATCCAGAAAAATATATTGTGCCAACAGTATAAATGTTACTACAAAATTATTTTTCTGTTATCTGTGAGCAGTCAGTTACTTTTGTTGCTATTAAAGTAATATAATGTTAAGCTTTTAATATTACTGAAAAATTAAGTACTTCTGTGAAAACATAACGTCCTTACTGTACTAGCAACATTAAGATAGTCGTTATGTTGCAACAAAATATATTTTGAGTTGGGGCAGCACACATTTTTTGTTGCGACAAACAACTTTTATGTTGCATTGATGTAAACACTTGTGTTAAGATTTTTCTTGTATTGTTTTTTTGTTCCAAATAAACATTGACGTGTAATAACAATTATGTACAAATATTTTGTCACAAAAAAATATTACTAACGAAAAAAAAAAGAAATGACGGCAGTCCGTGGAATCGAACATATGCCCTGAGTGCTAAATACACTCCACTTCACGTAACCTGTGCCTGACAAACTGTTCTACATTAACATATCTGCTTCCGTTTCATATTGTAGGTATTAAAATGAATTTAAACTAAAATCTGGAGTTCTTTTTTAATATATGGGAATACTTTGTGCTCTCTCTCTCTCTCTCTCTCTCTATATATATATATATATATATATATATATATATATTCATATATACTCTATATATACATGTCTGGCACACATAATCTGCTTTGCAATGCTTGAGGGCTGGTCTAGGCTACATTTAGTTTTCACACAGGGCTTTATAATTTAAATAAGGTAGTTTAATTTCACGATTTTTTCACTGTTCACTACTAACCGCCATTGTAAAACAGCTTTAAGTTATTAAACCGAATTTATTTTATTACCTGCAAACCATTTTTAACTAATGTTGCTGTTGATGTAATGCACTGTTAAATTATTATCTCAATGCAACAATAAAATAATAACGTTATAACATTTTTTATAATTTTTGTATTGTCAACTTTAAGGCGGTGTTGATGTTGATGCAAAACAACTTTTGTGTTGAACTGATGTTAATATTTGTGTTTATAATTTTCTTGTATTTTGTTGATTTAAAAAAATTCCATTGTAAAATAAATTAAGTAGTATTATTTTATCAAAAAATAAATATTACCAACAACAAAAATTTACAGTTGGGAGAGGAAAAGAATCTCGCAGTGAGAGTATAACCTTCTCCATTTCTTTGAGCCCGACATCCTACCAACTGCGCTATCATGACCCACATTCTCGTTTGCCCCTTAATAAAATATACAGATAATTATATATACATAACTATAAAATTTTAATTTATTTTAAATTTATTTAAAACTTAATTATGTATGGTTGTATAAATAGGTAAATTCAAATAATTTCAAAATAATTGTATCCATAATAATGTATAAATATATTATAAATATAGAAATATCTAATTATTTTCAATTTTGCTATTTATGTATACATATGCATACAAGTATATTTAAATAACATATTTTGTAAATATCTGCGTGTTTCCTTCTTGGGTGAACAAGTATGTGGGTTTTCTCAGAGTGCTCCTATAATTTTTTTAATAAATAATTTTTTGGGCGGATGGTTTTTGTGAGCACAAGCTAGGCTCTTAACTGTAAAAATAACCACATAAATATATATAAAATTACAGTTGATGTTCTCACACCATGAGGATAACATCGATTTGAAAGTGCTCTCTCGTCATACCACGAAGATAAATCGCGTAGACGAAGGCCTGCCTTTGACCTTAATGATCATGAACCCGCGACCTGCGTAATCGCTAACTGGTTGTAGCCAGTGCCAATTCTTCGGTCGAGATTTAATCTATGTTTAAAATGCTCGCCGGCATGAGAGAACGGCATATACGAAGAGTCCTTTTCGCACGATGGAGCACTGCGTTATTGGTCCCACACAGTTTGTGTAAGTTGATACATTGAACTATCATACCGATATCGGCAAGAATTCGTTTACTGGGAGTCAGCAAGTGTTGCCGGCAATACCTCTTGCTGCATCGTTGGACACTGATCCAACAAGCGATTATGATGAGACAGTTAATGCTAAAGACGGAATGAGTGCCTTAGAATCGGCGTGTGTTTAATCTAAACCTGCAATATTTACGTGTGAAGTCGACGAACTTCAAAACAAACAGTTGTTGGCTATAATAACTAATGGGAATACTACTCATGCTACACATAAAACAAAATTTAATATAGAATAGAAAACAGGAGGTGAAGATGTCCACGAAGAGAGCATTGATGAAAATTAACATGAAGACAGTAATAGTGCTGAAGACGATGGTGGTGATTTTCTCATTGCACTGACACACTCCTCCTACACATTTTCTGCCACAAGCGACATGAAGAAGGCAGAAGACAGCAAGAATTCTGGCTACCTATTTCCCGAAGATCCGAATGAACTTGTTGATAGTATTAGATATTTGATTGACCTTCAAAAACGCTGGTATCTCTGGCGCTTTAACAAGATATCTTCATTCATTAGTAAACTCAAGGGTGGAGGTTGTATCGCATGATGTGATGAATGGCTTTCTTCTGAAATTGGAATTATAAAATAATAATAAATTGTTATTTTTATAAAATAATTGCACTTGCTTTATATTTGTTTCCTCTCAAAATTAAAGTGCCAGAATGAGCACTCGACTATTAACGGAAATATCTGCATATAGAATGATAATAAAGATTTTAGTATAAAATTGCATGCATAACAGACTGCATACAAAAAATTTATTCTGTCGGCATGTACAAATTTGGAGACATTTGGTGAACCAATGTAATTGCTATGAAAACGTGTGGGGGACAAACTAAAGGAATGATCGAAGGATCTATCAAAGTATTGGCATTGATTGCTGTGTATTGCGGAGGAGGATTGCTAAGGATTGGGATTGATCGGATGATTGCGATTGATAGAAGGATTTGTGTGTATTGGTGTGGGGATTGATGTGTATTGTAATGGTATGTTTTGGTGTATAGATTGGTGAGGATTGGTGCATGGATTGTTATGGATTGGTGGGTTGGTTTGGGGATTGGTGCGTAGGATGCTGATTGTGGTGCTGATTATTATATGTGTGTTGCTGGTTTTGGTGTGTGGATTGTTGTGGGTTCGTGTTTCGATTGTTGCGTGGATTAGTATGGATTAATGTGTCGATTAGTGTTTTAATTGTTGTTGATTCGTGTGTGGTTTGGTATCGATTGATGTGTGTCTTGATCATTGTGGTGCGGAATTATAGAAATATTGCCAAAGATTGAAGGATTGATGTTGAAGAACAGCACAGGAGATAAGATTGTTTATCACCTTTGTGCATTACAAATCTTTGGGCCTAGCACTATTGTTATTTCAATTAATGTTAAGTATTTTTATAAAAGTGATCGCAGATAGTATTCCATACCAAGATTATAACATGATGTAGGCAGGCGGTTGCTACTCGTATAATGGCCTTGGATTGATAATATATAATTATATTAAAATAATTATTCTGGGTTTCATACTCATATCTATATTACAGTCAAGACAATGAATAATTTACACATTCTGGCAATATGTAACACTTAGGCTTCAAGAGAGGCGACTGGAAATGTAGTAGGTGAATGCCAATTTTTTCGATGTATCCACAATACGCTAAGTATAATTTCAGTACGAATAAAAAATATATAAACAATTTTTTGGTAAATATAATTTTTAAAATCGTATAATAAATACAGATTTTCGTTTTGACATAAAGTGTGCAAATTAAACCAATATGAACACCGCTGTTCTGTTCTATAACAGCGAGCCTCCCAAACTCTGATGAAGCCAATTGATTACTGGAAATGGGGCTGTGGAAATGTCCAGAAATGTAAGTTTTTAAATACATTTTTTAAATATTACTTAATTATTTTTTTTTATGCTTTCGTTTGGTTTATACATTTTTATGGTACTATAATTTCTTGGGGAATTTTTTGTTTCAAGGTTATTTAAGGTCACAGACATAGGTTCAAGGTCAAGTAAATGTGTCTATGTCAAGGTCACCTGGAAACAACATGGCTATTGAGGTGGACACTGATTGGCCTGGCGAGGACCGGTCGTGTCGGGAGCTTTGTCGATACACCTCTCATTGAACCCCGGATCTCCTACATGTTCATCTTTCAATTATTTTAAAAAATTGCCATTATTTAATTTTTAAGAGTTTAATTTATTTTTGTGATTTTTCTTGATTTTCCATGTTTGGACGGCGGGAGGTGGTTCATGTTAGTGTGGTTGGATGAGTGTGAGGTTAACGTTATATGTTCCTCGATTTTTTAAATAAATATTATATTTTTTTAAATTCTATAAGAGTTTCCAGAAGGTGTGAGATAAAGATACAGTGAGGGAATGGTTATGGTGGGGTGAGCAACGGAAGGGTGTCTACTGTTATATGTTACTCGATTATTAAACTATTTTTTTATTTTTGTGATTTTTCTTGATTTTTCATAATAGGGAGGTGGGAAGGTGGTAAGGTGAGCTTTGCCAGAGTAGGGTGAGGGGGTGGTGGCCTACAAGTATTAAGCAAGCCGCCAAAATCTTTCAAATGGCTCGGAAATTTGTTTTCGGGGCTTCCAGTCAGCCAGATTGAAGAGCAAACACTTTTTCCACAAATTTCTAAACAAAAATTGAAAGTTTTGATGGAATAAAGCCGATTTCATGGGAAAAATGGTCGATTTTGATGGAAAAACCAAACATTTTGAGGGTAAAACGGGAAATTCCAAGATGGCGGTGGATTCAAAAATCCGCAGCCCTCGGCCCTTGTCCTCGGATCATCGTAATCTATCTACTGTTTGTCATAACACGAAATATTATGTTGATCCTGTTGTTTTAAGCGTAATACATTATTTAGTTTCGGCAACATCAATAGAACGACAAACCTCACATGCGGAAATACTTTATGTTCTAGAAATATATGCATATTTAGAACACGTAAACTGCTATGCAAAATTGGTGAGCTGATATAAGCTAAATTTAGTTCTCATACCAAGATTTAAAATTTAAATACAGAAGTTTAATTTTTCGAGGTTATCGCTGTTCACTAATATCCGTTATTTTTACAGCGCCAAGTTAGTGCAACCTTATGTAAGCTCTACATTTTTTTAATGTTGCAGTAACACAAAATATTTTGTTCTTGATGTTCAGTTTAGCGTAATACAGCTTTTGCTTGCGGACAAATAACTTAGGGTCATTGTTATCATTGACATGTCAACAGTATGTTTGCATTACAGCAATCAAAGCCTTTGAAAACGGTTTAAATAAAGTAACTTTATTAATGTAACTACAACATAAACGATTAAAGAAATGCCTCAATAGTAAATTTTTTGCAGCAGTATGACATTTTTCTGTGCAGCCTCTTGAGATTCTCGGCTCTGACTGTGTAGTTTTGTCGTGTAAATAAAAGTAAAATTCTCCTGAATGTCCTGAACATATTTGTTAAGTAGCTTTTCCCGAAAATTTTTTCCTAAAAATTATTGTAAAGAATTACCCATTTTATCCCCTTAAACGGTTATTACCTTTCGGACGTGAAACATTACTTTAATGTCATTCGTAAGCTAACTTTGCTCAACAATAAATACTAGTTGTTATATCAGAAATATACGCTGGAGCTCTGCGCTCCTTTTGAGAGCCTGGACAGACGGCGCCCTTAAGAACCGTCCAAGACTCTGTACTCTGTCCTTCAGGATATTGTATAGACTCACGGGGGCGCGGAGATAAATTCTAAGTGGATACCGCTGAGGAAGGTCGTTCAACTGAGAAGTATAAAATACGATCCCGGAATGCGATTCAAATATAATTCCCCATCTGAAAAAAAACCTAGTGATGTGCTTGATGGTACACGGAAAAAAACCTCTCTTTTCTGGAACACATTACTTTTACCTTAAAGTAAATATTGTTTAAATATGAACGACCACAAAGTAGGCTTGCCGCAAACATAATTTTTGTTGGGTCTATATAGTAATGACTATGATAACCTGGCATTTTCGTTACATTAGTTCAGCAGACGTATTTGCGGTAACGTCAGTTATACAGTAAAAAAAAAAACATTTGCTCTGGAAAAAAACCGTGCTTTGTAAATAAGAGAGAAGTTAGAAATCTAAAAAAAATATATTCTTAAAAAAATACTAGGACTGCTTTGATACAAGATACCCCCTCCCTACTCCTTCGTCGACCAAGTGTAGCCTAACGTTCTCTACCTCACGATCACTATGTCTGATTACGTTCAGACTACTTTTGATAGGTGGGGTATGTCAGGTATAGTTACATAGGCCAGAATATAATGTCACCTCTGGGGAAGTACTGAGGCTGTTGATTTGGAAAATCACTACATATGAGAATGATATTAAAAGTCTGCGGGAGGACTGTATATTTGATTTGTTGCAGTTTCGTAACTGCGGTGTACATTTGTATTATGAATGTCAGCGTCGTACTGAAAACTACAATGTATGGCAGAAAACCTTTAATATCGCTAAACTTTTATCTTTCATACACTAATTTTCCGTTACTCTGAACAAAAGAAGCTCAAATAATGTTTATTTTTTACCTATAAAGTTAGGAAATATTGCCATAAAATAAAAACGCATAAAAGACATTTATTAGCAGCATACATATATTTCTCTAACCATCTCTTTGAATTAAATAAATATTGTGTTACTGTAAACAAAACAGACTCAAGAATTACTTTTGTTTGTGTCAAATGACAATTTGAATGACATTTTCCAGAGTATACCACAATAGACTCGTATTAAGGATCACCCAGTTTTGATTCCCGGTACGACTATACTGACTTCGATTTTATATGGATTTCGAAAATAACTCCAGGCTTATGTTGAGACTATTTCTCACCAAAGTACATGATTGATTCCTTTCCCGTGTTTGTTTGACCGAAAAAGTATTCCCTTATCTAATGAGCTCGCTATCGACGAGAGAATATGCCCTTCAAGCTAACATGTCAAAAATGTCGACGTTTTGGTTTCATTTCACAAAGTTAACGCACAGTGGTGAAAGATGATGGGTCGTTCAATTCTTCGGTGGCCATGGGCGTCAAGGCATCACGCTGACTAGCGTGATTGTTCTAGCACAACCCAGGCTTTATTCAGCATCTACGTTCCCCGAATAGCTATCACAGCGTTTTGGAAGAACCTGCTCAAATAGGATGTTTGCGTTATGTTTACGCTTATATGTGTAACCACGTGAGCTGCGTGTCCGCACATCACGTTTTCATTGCCGTGTTTATTCGAAGTTCTGCCGCTTCTAATTGGCAGCAATTGTGTGGAAAATAAGTTTGCGAGAGCAAATGAAATGAGGAGGGAGGGCCATTCCGCCAACAGTTGAGCTGCTAAGACAAGAGAAAGTAAAAAAGGAAAAAAGAGGGGGTTGGGAATTGGCCTAGGGGATGGTTGTAAATCGTCCTGCTGATGGCGTTGCTCTACTACTCTACGCAAGGCAGTAACAAAATGGATTTTAGGTAAGAGATTTCAGCCATAATTAAAAAAAACACTAACTGGGGCACCTACCAACTAGTGTTGGGTTTCCTATAAAATACATTTTTTCTTTGTATATTTATTTTTTTAAAAAGTGAGGACACATACTGTGATTTTGTGTTTCCTCGTGGATGTTTTTACAATCGATCGTAAACAAGTTGTAAAGGGCTTGTACGAGAATCCGTTCATATATTTTACATACAACAGTTACGTGTTCTTGCCACAGAGAAGAAATAAAATGTTTTATCTCAAGGCATTCGAGTTAACGATATAAGAATCTTGGTGGACGTCTATNAAAAAAAAAACATTTGCTCTGGAAAAAAACCGTGCTTTGTAAATAAGAGAGAAGTTAGAAATCTAAAAAAAATATATTCTTAAAAAAATACTAGGACTGCTTTGATACAAGATACCCCCTCCCTACTCCTTCGTCGACCAAGTGTAGCCTAACGTTCTCTACCTCACGATCACTATGTCTGATTACGTTCAGACTACTTTTGATAGGTGGGGTATGTCAGGTATAGTTACATAGGCCAGAATATAATGTCACCTCTGGGGAAGTACTGAGGCTGTTGATTTGGAAAATCACTACATATGAGAATGATATTAAAAGTCTGCGGGAGGACTGTATATTTGATTTGTTGCAGTTTCGTAACTGCGGAGTACATTTGTATTATGAATGTCAGCGTCGTACTGAAAACTACAATGTATGGCAGAAAACCTTTAATATCGCTAAACTTTTATCTTTCATACACTAATTTTCCGTTACTCTGAACAAAAGAAGCTCAAATAATGTTTATTTTTTACCTATAAAGTTAGGAAATATTGCCATAAAATAAAAACGCATAAAAGACATTTATTAGCAGCATACATATATTTCTCTAACCATCNGTTAGGAAATATTGCCATAAAATAAAAACGCATAAAAGACATTTATTAGCAGCATACATATATTTCTCTAACCATCTCTTTGAATTAAATAAATATTGTGTTACTGTAAACAAAACAGACTCAAGAATTACTTTTGTTTGTGTCAAATGACAATTTGAATGACATTTTCCAGAGTATACCACAATAGACTCGTATTAAGGATGACCCAGTTTTGATTCCCGGTACGACTATACTGACTTCGATTTTATATGGATTTCCAAAATAACTCCAGGCTTATGTTGAGACTATTTCTCACCAAAGTACATGATTTATTCCTTTCCCGTGTTTGTTTGACCGAAAAAGTATTCCCTTATCTAATGAGCTCGCTATCGACGAGAGAATATGCCCTTCAAGCTAACATGTCAAAAATGTCGACGTTTTGGTTTCATTTCACAAAGTTAACGCACAGTGGTGAAATATGATGGGTCGTTCAATTCTTCGGTGGCCATGGGCGTCAAGGCATCACGCTGACTAGCGTGATTGTTCTAGCACAACCCAGGTTTTATTCAGCATCTACGTTCCCCGAATAGCTATCACAGCGTTTTGGAAGAACCTGCTCAAATAGGATGTTTGCGTTATGTTTACGCTTATATGTGTAACCACGTGAGCTGCGTGTCCGCACATCACGTTTTCATTGCCGTGTTTATTCGAAGTTCTGCCGCTTCTAATTGGCAGCAATTGTGTGGAAAATAAGTTTGCGAGAGCAAATGAAATGAGGAGGGAGGGCCATTCCGCCAACAGTTGAGCTGCTAAGACAAGAGAAAGTAAAAAAGGAAAAAAGAGGGGGTTGGGAATTGGCCTAGGGGATGGTTGTAAATCGTCCTGCTGATGGCGTTGCTCTACTACTCTACGCAAGGCAGTAACAAAATGGATTTTAGGTAAGAGATTTCAGCCATAATTAAAAAAAACACTAACTGGGGCACCTACCAACTAGTGTTGGGTTTCCTATAAAATACATTTTTTCTTTGTATATTTATTTTTAAAAAAAGTGAGGACACATACTGTGATTTTGTTTCTCCTCGTGGATGTTTTTACAATCGATCGTAAACAAGTTGTAAAGGGCTTGTACGAGAATCCGTTCATATATTTTACATACAACAGTTACGTGTTCCTGCCACAGAGAAGAAATAAAATGTTTTATCTCAAGGCATTCGAGTTAACGATATAAGAATCTTGGTGGACGTCTANTTGCCACAGAGAAGAAATAAAATGTTTTATCTCAAGGCATTCGAGTTAACGATATAAGAATCTTGGTGGACGTCTATAGAGATGTCTGTACACAACTGTCAATAACAGAGAAACGATTGTTTTTCGGGTTACCATTTCATACGAAGAGAAATTCATCATTTTTATATCAATATGTGTCTGTGTTGTGTACCAGTTTTTTAACTCAAGAATAACGTGATTCAAAAATTGCAAATTCCATGTTTTTATAAAAATAATTGAATGAAGTACTGAAAAGTTTTAAAGTTTAACATGCATCTCCAACACAGATTACAAAAAAAACTGTAACGAATTTCTGTAACTCGCAGACATTCCCAATAGGTTTTACACTTAACATCTATGACTGTGAATTTCTGTTCTTATAAGAAGCGTTTTACTTTACACACTTATTTGACATACCCCTCAATTGACACCGATTTTTGCACATGCACCACTAAAATACATGCCTTAACGAAGAGATGACATAATATTTACTATTTCTTGCTGGTGTATACGAAAAGCAGATAAAAGTTCTTGGTAGAAGATGTATTTAAGTAATATTTTGTAAGCGAAAAATTAATAGCGTCAAGCAAGGTGATAACATCGGTGTATATGAGATGAATTATCCAAAAACTAACACAGGTGTTAAGCCATAACTTGAAAAATTGGAAGCAAGAAGGAAAATCAAGAAAACCGACTATTAAACAAAATATTTTAGCAAGTACCAAATCTATAACATGAATCATAAAGGGCAAATCCTAGTTAAAAAGAGCGAACCAATACCCAAATTATACTTAAATTGTAACCTCCACATATCTAGACTTTGCTGAAAAAACCACACAATCTTCTCGTATTTTTTATTACACGTTAATAATCAGTTTAAAACTTTGCACGAAACTGCATTTTAGCATAAACATTTCAGGTANCGTATTTTTTATTACACGTTAATAATCAGTTTAAAACTTTGCACGAAACTGCATTTTAGCATAAACATTTCAGGTATGAGCATTGTAACACAAATTGATTTCATCACGAGGCTGTCATAATGTTTATATTGACTACAATATCCACTTTATCAGCTACTTATTTCCTTTACAGAAATACGTCTTTGCATAACACATTAGTGGTTCTACCCTTAAGTGTTATGATTACCAGTTGCTAGGTGAGCTTACTCTGGAGCAGATCTTGTAGAGTTACACATGTAAAAAAAAGTCATACCTCAAATTTATCCCTGCCACCTTAAGTGACTGTCCCTTGGTGAATCATAACTTGAGGGGGAATTTCAATCTCTTGAATTAGGAAGGGTACTTTGATGGAATAAGTGGAATGCGGATTATAACTTATCACTCCTTTCTCACGTGTATATCCAGTGAAGACTGTGGCCTCGATTACATATAATTGTCATGTCTTCACTGGGAGCCTGGCGCTATTCCAGTGGTTTGACAGTAGCATTTATGGTGCCCCAACCTTGAACAAAATAGTGTGTGGTGAAAGGCCACGAAGTTAGATGCTGCTGATAAATTCCAGAATCAGCCATTTTACAATTGCGTCCACGAATATTATGTACTCCTTTTCTACCTCTTCGAAAAACTTAATCTATGTAAATAACGCATGAAATTACACTTCTGAAAATTTAATAAAGAACACAATGATGGAAATGATCGAGAACGGCCATATGAGCACTAGACATTACTAGAGGGCAGCACACATGAAGTGATTGTAAGCGCAGTACTGGGGAAGCCAGCGGAGTTGAAGTGAGATGGTCAAGGTGCACAGACGTCAATAGTAGAGTATCAGGAGAGGCTTGGAGTTGGAGGAGTTGCAAGGGCTTCACTGTACTCCGGAGACCGTTTGGANCAATAGTAGAGTATCAGGAGAGGCTTGGAGTTGGAGGAGTTGCAAGGGCTTCACTGTACTCCGGAGACCGTTTGGACATTGGTAGAATGCCAGGAGGGTGAAGGAGGGCCCCATTTGCACAGTTAAATGTGTTTGAACGTGGTCTCATAGTGGCACTCCAGAAAGCTGGATGGCCATACCAGGGAATTGCGGGACATATTGAGCGAGACATGTCGGTAATGCATCGATGGTGGCGCCGTTGGTCAGAGGAAGCTGTACATACACGTAAACCTGATTCCGGAAGTCAGCGCCGTATGGATGCAAACCAAAACTATCGCATTGTACGAGCGGCCATAGTGGTTTGCAAGGCGAGCGCCGAACAGATAAGATTTAATGTCACCCAAGAGTTGTCTGCGAGGAGCATCTGGAATCGTTTACGTGAAGCTGGTCTATTATCACGCGTGCCATTGACCAGACTTCCCCTCGCACCTCAGCATCGTGCAGTCCACCTCCTGTGGAGACGAGAAGAGAGCACCAGGAGGAAAAAATGGCGAAGCGTTGTGTTTAGTGGGGCTAATGATGGCCGAGTGCGTATTCGGCGTCTGCTTGGTGCGCGACATCTTCCACAGCGACACTCGGGACCGACTTCTGGGATAATGGTTTGGGGAACCATATACAGAATTACGACGGCCATTCGCCTCTGGTGCTGATAAAGAGAACATTGACCAGTGCACGATGCATAATACAGATTGTCAGCCAACCTGTTATGTTATCATTTTTGTAGTGGCAGGGAAATCTCAAAAGGAAAATATCAGTCCACATTCAGCTCGTGCAACACAACATTTTATTCAACGTATTTTTCAACTTCCATCTCCACACCGATTACCAGATATTCCTCCCATTGAGAATGCATGGCACTCGGTTGGACATAGTCTGTCACGATATCCTGCACCATTGACGGTTCTTGCCCAGCATAGCCATCAAGTACAATGTGCGTGGAATTCCATCATGCAGGACGGTATTCGTCACCTCTGTAATCGTTTAGATGCAATAATTTCTACCTNCAATGTGCGTGGAATTCCATCATGCAGGACGGTATTCGTCACCTCTGTAATCGTTTAGATGCAATAATTTCTACCTAAATTGCTGCTTGAGGAGGGCACATAAAGTACTGAATCATCTCTCTTAGCACGTTTTTGCATACATTATTTTCCGGCGGTTATCCTTGTGCCAGTGATCATGTTCTCTACTAACTGTAAGGTATGTGAATAAAATTTGGATCGCATACAAATCGTCCGTCAAAGTCTTCTTTCTTTATTTTCCAAAAGTTTATTAACCATGATATAAAATGTGATTTTAATACGTTTATATAAGTTCGTAAGTAAAATTATATCAAACGATTTGTTTAACTGACCGTCCAGTGTACAAAATAAGTTACTTATTATTGATCGAGCTCAATTATGACAACTCTGCATATGTAACGGAAATGAAATACTATTATTTTTTTCTCGTTAAGAGACATGTTTCATTTCTATAAATAATTTTAGTTTGGTAAGTTTTAACAAATCACGTTTATTTGAAGTTTACAGGTATCTAAAATATGTCATCTAGAATCCTTTTCATGGAAAACATATTAAAACATTTTTAACTTACTCAATTATTGGAATTTACAAAATTTATGATATAAGATGCAGGAATTTATGGAGCCAATTTTTCAAAGCAAAGTTTATATTTCTCATTATCAGAATGACCTTAGTGAAAGATGAAATATATTAATCCTTGACGTTTTTAAAAGAAATCTATTAAAACCCATTCGTGATCATTGAATGGTTTTTGTAGTAGAGGTAAGTGATTATTTAACTCTTATTTTAGACATTATACGCCACTGCTGAGCTTTGTTGTTCCCAAAACTGTGTAACATTTTCATCTTAGGAAGCCTGCTGTGTTCGTCTGTTTCGTTTTCGTTGGATCGTCAATTTTCTATGCTGAACTTCTGTCTTCACCACTGAGATTTTCTATGCTGAACTTCTGTCTTCACCACTGAGATTTTNCAATGTGCGTGGAATTCCATCATGCAGGACGGTATTCGTCACCTCTGTAATCGTTTAGATGCAATAATTTCTACCTTAATTGCTGCTTGAGGAGGGCACATAAAGTACTGAATCATCTCTCTTAGCACGTTTTTGTATACATTATTTTCCGGCGGTTATCCTTGTGCCAGTGATCATGTTCTCTACTAACTGTAAGGTATGTGAATAAAATTTGGATCGCATACAAATCGTCCGTCAAAGTCTTCTTTCTTTATTTTCCAAAAGTTTATTAACCATGATATAAAATGTGATTTAAGTAAAATTATATCAAACGATTTGTTTAACTGACCGTCCAGTGTACAAAATAAGTTACTTATTATTGATCGAGCTCAATTATGACAACTCTGCATCTGTAACGGAAATGAAATACTATTATTTTTTTCTCGTTAAGAGACATGTTTCACTTCTATAAATAATTTTAGTTTGGTAAGTTTTAACAAATCACGTTTATTTGAAGTTTACAGGTATCTAAAATATGTCATCTAGAATCCTTTTCATGGAAAACATATTGGAACATTTTTAACTTACTCAATTATTGGAATTTACAAAATTTATGATATAAGATGCAGGAATTTATGGAGCCAATTTTTTAAAGCAAAGTTTATATTTCTCATTATCAGAATGACCTTAGTGAAAGATGAAATATATTAATCCTTGACGTTTTTAAAAGAAATCTATTAAAACCCATTCGTGATCATTGAATGGTTTTTGTAGTAGAGGTAAGTGATTATTTAACTCTTATTTTAGACATTATACGCCACTGCTGAGCTTTGTTGTTCCCAAAACTGTGTAACATTTTCATCTTAGGAAGCCTGCTGTGTTCGTCTGTTTCGTTTTCGTTGGATCGTCAATTTTCTATGCTGAACTTCTGTCTTCACCACTGAGATTTTTTATGCTGTCTTCGTTGTGCCATCTATTGCTATTTTCATATAAACATAAATACTTCTCTAGTTTATTTCATGGAATGTTTTGGTGTTTTTTCGTATTTACCTTGCAATAACGGAGTTAATTCCTTCTGTGGAATTCTGTGGACGTTAATCACACATATTTTAAAAACCAATATAAAAACTTGTTTTTTTTTTTTTAAATCAAATTTTGCGTCCGTGAGATTTGTGTTATGTTCTAGGTTTCTTATACCACTAAACATACTTTTTAGATGGTATATACTGAAATAATAGTTCATTCAGAGTTCAATTGTTATTTTATTTTACAATGTTTCTACGACTGTATTTCCACATTTAATTAGGTTTCTTCGGCTGAGCTCCAAACAGTTGCGCACTGCAGTTAAATTACAAACATTCCTATCTGTTATTTCAATATCTTATATATATTTTGGAGAACTTTGGACGATTATTACGCTATTGCAACCAACTTATGTCGTGTTTAACGAAAATACCCCATGATATATTTTTTTCTCAGATTACCTTGGTGATCCGGTTCTGCTAACCTCCGTGATTTGGGGGTTCGAGTCCCTAGTAACGCGGTAGTGTCAAAATGTTGTGGTGTGCATAGTTCTGCATTATTCATAAAATTTTGAAGAATGTCGATAGTTCTGTAATGGTTTGAAATCTGAAGAACAGTAAGTGAATAAAGTTTTGTTTTTATAAATATTTGCTCCTGTCTTTAACGGCCATGAGTTTCTGGGTTTCAATAGCGGGTAATTAATACGTTTTATTGTGCCGTTTTAGATTAAAACATGCGTTCAGTGGAAAAATATTATGTTTTTAGGAATTTAATTTCTGTTTCCATAATACACCTATAGTAAATATAAAGACAGCAATCTGCTGGATTGTTGATAACGTGTACCTATTGTTAACCTAGATAGTAATATCAGTATAAATGTACGTTTTGTTCTTGTTTGTGATTGTGACTGCAACAATATATTGGTTCCTACTACATAACAAACAGTTCTTTTAAAAGTAAACGTCACTGATATATGAATTTTTACTGCAAAAATTAGAAACTTAATAAGTAGAGAATATTCTGATGCTAGAACCGAAATTGATTTTTTCTTATACTTCGAAACCCTATTAGAGAAGTGTTCTGCAGTTACAGAATTTTTCTGTGTGTGTGTGTTGTGTGTGAGTAGGGTACATAAATACATATAAATGTATATACATATGATGGGAAACTAAACACACAAACTGCGGAAAGTGATTTCTTATGAAAAATAAAGGCGAAAATATACAGAACACCATAATTCCTAAAGAGAATTGGGTTTTGAAAACTAATTTCCGCTGAATTACTTGAACTTTCTGCCAGCGGTAGGGATGGCGGCGATTTACCCACAGTACGTCCCACACGGTTGAATGGCACAAGCCTGTTTTGCGTGCTATTGAGCATGTACTAGTGAAGGGCACGTCGTTGATGTGCTGACGTTATCACTTCAAGTCTTACAGGGCGCACAGACCGAGAACGGCGAGCATTAAGCATGTGTCTCTCCAACATGAGAAGCAAAAATTACCTTTTTAATGAGGACATTGCAACCTAAAAGTAAAAATTTTTTTAAAATACAATATTAATAATTACAGCCCACTACATCGGATTCCTAAATGTTCCAACCGCACTTTTAACTGTAAATAGTTTTTTTTNATATTAATAATTACAGCCCACTACATCGGATTCCTAAATGTTCCAACCGCACTTTTAACTGTAAATAGTTTTTTTTAGTATAATCTTGTAGTGCATCCCAGGTATATATACCATTTAATATGCGAATATTAATACCTTTTGTTNTTTTTTTTTAGTATAATCTTGTAGTGCATCCCAGGTATATATACCATTTAATATGCGAATATTAATACCTTTTGTTTTCGAAAAAAAATATTAAATGAAAATATGGGTGGTTTTCAGCTTCGCTTTCTATGAAAATTATACCACCAAGATACGCATACAGGCTTGCGACGCACCTGTAATAACAGGCGAAGAGTGCAGGCGACGACATGGTGCAACTGTGACGAAAGGAAGGGGAAGGGGAAATGTTCCGACCTCCGAGCCAAGTGCATGTGAACTGAACTTGATTGCACGTCAGCTGCTGTGCAGCCTTGGTTAAAAAAAATTTATGAAATTTGGTTTATTCACATGCTGAAGTAAACAGAAGTTACTTACTTATGAGCGATATGAATTTAATTTTTCTAGGTAAATTAAAATCCGCCAAATATAATATGTAATAAGACTTGTTTCTAACTAAAATTTCCATAATGCAACTGCGTATGTGATATACTGCTAACCGTCCTTAAAGGTCGTCTATTAAAATTTCTATAAATACTATAGTTTGACATAAAATACAGCATAAGGAAAATCCGCAGTTTTCAATCAAACTTATGTACANATTTCTATAAATACTATAGTTTGACATAAAATACAGCATAAGGAAAATCCGCAGTTTTCAATCAAACTTATGTACACAGCTGTGTTGTGAAAATGAAGTGAATTCGTTCACGTATTTCAGCATGCTGAAAGGGTTTTTTTTTTGCATTTTCGGCTTCTATTATAGAGTAATACGACTGTTTTAAAAACATCTATCACATAGGCAGGAAAGTCAATGGCAGGAAACAGAAGAAAATTAGTTATAGACGGGGAACAATAATTTCCATGGCACTCAGATTGGCTAACGCATAAAAAAAATTATATTTAGAAAGTTTAATGCCACCTTACATACACACGCGAGCTAACAGGTATTGAATTCCATGGTATAATGCCATGTCAGTAGTAGACAAGCCTTAGCGTAGCTCGTACGATCAGACTCGCAGAAATCTGACGCGACACCATTATCTGGCAGGCCCGTGTTGGATAGTGATGGGGAGGTGGGGTCAGCTCTCAAGGTCTGCATTGTGATATGGCGATGCGGGCGTCGTCTGAGCTTGCCGGTGCAAAATTCCATTTAGTTTATTCAGGAAACAAAAAGTTATAAAACACGCACACGCTTTCTTACACACACATGTACACATAGGTGTCAAAGCTCGCACCTCTGTACTCACAGCGATGCGGTTTTGACATTTTAGACACGTGGGCGCTGTTATGAATTAGCTTTTATTCCAATTCATACCTGAAAGCGGTTATGGGCTTAGCTAAATAATGCGTCATGATTAGGTAGAGCACAGCAGTATAAAATTGAGTTTATTGAACATAAGGATTATACAATAACTGTTTACGTTAATTTTGATCGGGGGAGCTTAAATGGAACACCAAGATGCAAATTAATTTTATTAATTATTATTACCTTACGCCATTACTATTACAATTTAATTGGAAAGTCCCCAACTTGTTCGTGTTTGCTGGAGGCTGATTCTAGGAGGCGGTTAACGACGGCCGGACACACCCATATTCAGTGGTCTTCTTGATCCAGTGACCTGACGACAAAAGACCTCGTTCCCAGTTTTACGTTGGCCTATATCGGGCGCGTTGTTTAATATTTTCGCCCCGTTTTCTGGCTGGTGGAGGGTGTTTCTTCAACTGTCTTTCGCAAGATGTTATTGTGATCACGCTCGTGTCCTGGTTCAATGTTTGACGGTGTCATCAGGCATGCCGTTCAGCTAAGGCCTGGTCACTTCATGACATTTCCCCTAATGTTCACTAGCGAGATACCCTCACCTCGCCCTAGAATCCGTGGAGGTAGTGGAAGATAATTNGTTTCTTCAACTGTCTTTCGCAAGATGTTATTGTGATCACGCTCGTGTCCTGGTTCAATGTTTGACGGTGTCATCATGCATGCCGTTCAGCTAAGGCCTGGTCACTTCAAGACATTTCCCCTAATGTTCACTAGCGAGATACCCTCACCTCGCCCTAGAATCCGTGGAGGTAGTGGAAGATAATTNTGACATTTCCCCTAATGTTCACTAGCGAGATACCCTCACCTCGCCCTAGAATCCGTGGAGGTAGTGGAAGATAATTTTGAATTTGCGGGGTTCATCGTCGGGCAGTAGGAATATGGATCAGGGTGAAGTCCTCTTCGCTACGGTAAGAAAATATTTTTAACGAATTATAGTAGATGGATAAGTTGGGTATAAGAGACTGCCAATTGTTTTCGTGCAGTCCAAGACAAGGCGGGGCGAACAAACGCTATGCTGTGTTTTTGCAGTGGCCTTGCGGGCCTTGAACTTGCAATTCCACTGGGGTGTGCAAAATGTCTTCCACGCGAAAGCGCGGCAGACCATTCCGGGTCGGACCGAACGCGTCATCCTTTCTTGACGTTGCGAGTCCCTAAGCACTACGTGGCGTGGATCTTTTGATTCATTAAACCTTGTAAAGAATGAAAAAACAATACATCATAAATCATTATAATGGAAAACAATTATTTAAACTTAAAATGATTTGAATTGTTAAAATTAACTGCTCTCTGCGTTACAACCATTAATGTGTATTGTTTGTACAGAAAATATACTTGCTGAAAATGAATACATGGAAAAACACTGACAAAAATAGTGATGTGTTAGGAGAATGTTACATACTAAAATGGTACGTGACGTCACGGTNACATGGAAAAACACTGACAAAAATAGTGATGTGTTAGGAGAATGTTACATACTAAAATGGTACGTGACGTCACGGTGGTAGGATACTGGTGGTATGGTATCAAACCTTAGAATCTTATTTAATTAATAACTGCAGCTTCCGTAAAATTCAAAAATAAATAAATTGTCCAGCTGCTTTTCTACTACATCTCAATACTTAAGGAAGAAATTGAAAGGATTCTTAAAGTAACATATAAACAACTATTTAAATTTAACAAAACCAAATGTTGAAGTAATAAATGTTACTTATTGTACAAGAAATATGTATCAATAACAGATAATAATATCTATTGAACGTGGTAAATTGTTAAAATGGTTGGTTTTCAATNTTGAACGTGGTAAATTGTTAAAATGGTTGGTTTTCAATAAAATTAAAATATTAAATTACAGTAATAAGAAAGTCATTCTTTTTCCTTAAAGACTAGATTATTTAAATGACCACAATTCAATAAAGCTTTACAAATACCATGTCTCTATTATATATAATGTATTAATTTATTCATAGAAGTTGTTAGTTACAAACATTGGAATATTATTTTTTTCAAATTATTTTCAATCGTAAAACAGATTTTAATTTTTTTTTTTACATTATAATTTACAAACCTTTGATTTTGGATGCCTCATATTAACAATCGCTAATTTGTAATTTTNACATGGAAAAACACTGACAAAAATAGTGATGTGTTAGGAGAATGTTACATACTAAAATGGTACGTGACGTCACGGTAGTAGGATACTGGTGGTATGGTATCAAACCTTAGAATCTTATTTAATTAATAACTGCAGCTTCCATAAAATTCAAAAATAAATAAATTGTCCAGCTGCTTTTCTACTACATCTCAATACTTAAGGAAGAAATTGAAAGGATTCTTAAAGTAACATATAAACAAGTATTTAAATTTAACAAAACCAAATGTTGAAGTAATAAATATTACTTATTGTACAAGAAATGTGTATCAATAACAGATAATAATATCTATTGAACGTGGTAAATTGTTAAAATTGTTGGTTTTCAATANTTGAACGTGGTAAATTGTTAAAATTGTTGGTTTTCAATAAAAATTAAAATATTAAATTACAGTAATAAGAAAGTCATTCTTTTTCCTTAAAGACTAGATTATTTAAATGACCACAATTCAATAAAGTTTTACAAATACCATGTCTCTATTATATATAATGTATTAATTTATTCATAGAAGTTGTTAGTTGCAAACATTGGAATATTATTTTTTTCAAATTATTTTCAATCGTAAAACAGATTTTAATTTTTTTTTTACATTATAATTTACAAACCTTTGATTTTGGATGCCTCCTATTAACAATCGCTAATTTGTAATTTTNATTTTTTTTTTACATTATAATTTACAAACCTTTGATTTTGGATGCCTCATATTAACAATCGCTAATTTGTAATTTTGTTCGTGATGTAATTATAAACTTTTTAATGTAAAGTATGTTATGTAAGTTTTACTGTTACCTGCATGGTGCGTGTAACTAAGTGCGGGCAACTGAGTGGTGTATGTAAAATATAGAAACCGCTGGTTACCTGTAAGTATTTTAACGTACCACTCGCGAGTTGGGTTATGTGGAATTGCTGATTCTGTGGAATGAACGTACGCGACTCGACNGCAACTGAGTGGTGTATGTAAAATATAGAAACCGCTGGTTACCTGTAAGTATTTTAACGTACCACTCGCGAGTTGGGTTATGTGGAATTGCTGATTCTGTGGAATGAACGTACGCGACTCGACGACTTTTGTTCGTGTGACGTCAGAACAGGTGTCCTGCCGCCGCTGATATCGTGGTCATTGCTTACGTCGCCCTCCAGAGGGACTTTGGATAAGAGGGTGTGACATCACTGCTAGTTACTGCTATTCAAGACGTGCCGTATCCGTTGTTCTGAAACTGGCAAAGAAATGTATTTACAGAATGCCTTCACAGTTTGTCGAAATATCTTATATAACATTTTTACTTTTTAATAAATAAGAGGGCCTGGTTAGTTTTTGCAGATTACAGTTATTTAAAATTAAATTGTGAATTCAATTCTGGTTTTATTATATTTATGATTGTATTATATTTCTGGGTGTGCCCGACTTTGGAAGCCTATGTATTTAAACCTGAGTTATAGCTCATTTATTTCTAAACTGTCTTTGTCAATTATTCTTTCGGGCAGTATTTGGATGCTAACTTACATAACAACTTTATAGTTATGTTACGGTTTTTGATCCAGTTATTAGTTACCTATTTTCTTACAAATTGTTTTCGCTGAAAAAAGATTATTGTGGTTAGCGGTGTGCACGGATAAAGTTCACAATTGTTAAAATGTTAATAAGTACGCTAGACACCAACNTTTTTTCGCTGAAATAGATTATTGTGGTTAGCGGTGTGCACGGATAAAGTTCACAATTGTTAAAATGTTAATAAGTACGCTAGACACCAACACTAAATAAAAGTAGAATATAATGATATTGANACACTAAATAAAAGTAGAATATAATGATATTGATTATTTATAAGTTCAGATACTTATAAAGAGGAGAAGAACATAAAGATAAAGAATAACTATAATATTACTTCCACACACAAATAAAAGGTTATCAAGGCCGAGGGACATTAACACATAGAATAATCAAAACATGATGACACTGATTATGCAAATAGAAGATAGTATAGAGGAAAGGAACATATAAATAATGAAGTAGGTGCTAATTACAATTCCACTTCCACAAAGAGGGGTAGCATACGGGGATTAGGGAAATATGCACTCAATGACTTAAACCAGGGAGGTCAAAAGCGAAAGTACCCTCGTGGTATACATTGAAAGTAGTGTGTAGTATAGAAAGGACCCACATCAAAAGTTCAATGCATCCAGATGGCGCCCCTACTGCCTGAACTCTTTCAAAGCCAGTAGAGAACCGAAGAAAGGCCTCTCTGGTCGGGTCACCACTCCGCCAGACGCCCAAAGATTGCTCCGCGTCTCACGCGAAATTAAAGGTTTCACCTCCTGAGTAAGTACTGCTGACAATTGGGTCGATGTGGGTTAACCGTAAGCGGACAGTCACAGTTGAAGTGTGTGTCTCAGGCACTATTCCTATTTCGTTAAATACCCTTGATATAGCAGAGAATTATACTTTTTCACGTCATGTTTAGCTGTCTGCGCATCCACTTGAGGGCTGGTGTGCAATTCAGTACATCCGAAAGCCCCGGGTAATGTGCCAAGTCCTTGAATCACAGAACTGGTTAGCTCCAACGGGATTATTTCTGCCCCGTGTCCATATGGCAATGGATTGTAAGAAGTGTATGATAATATTGGGAGTATGAGGATCTTAAATCTAGACCAGTAAACTTAATATTTTATGTGGGTGTGGGGGAATAAAATTGCCTGTTGGGCACTAGCATGCTGTTTCATAAATATTGTGGCACCCGCGACCCGGGGAAGTGCTGATGCGAGGAAATGTGTTGCCTCGGCACCTTGCAACTGGGTCGTGTCACGCTGGCATGTAGCTGCGAGGTCTTGTCCTTCCGTATGGCATCTAAAAACATAATAGTTACTTTATGTCAGAATGCTAAAATCTCGTAGTTAACTGTCATTCCTTATTTCTATGCATGCCATGAGAAGTTTCTTAAATGTGCAGTATGTAAACTAAAGAAAAAGTATCATAAAATATTATATTTTTTACTTTATATGTGCACAGCAGGTCTAACTACGTACGATATGGTTTACTGGATGGAATTGATGAAATTAGTGCTCCAGTTGAAAGTTAATTAAATGAAAATGCTCATAGGATTATGAATCATTACCACAGTAATAGTTGCATTTCAAATAACTACATCCAGCGCACACCAGTAATCTATATCTTAATTTAAATTTTTAGATTGGTATTGCTGAGGTAAATTGTTTACAAGTATGTATACACAATTAGGTACTTGAGGTTCACACTGAAATTCATTCAATTATAATACAATTTTTTATTAAGGTTTCGAATAATTGCTTGTCGCGTGCCGGTTTAGGGATTATAGCACGACATTGGGAAAATTTCGGGGCACGTGGAGCTGAAGCGAAGGCTTTCCCTCCCCCCCACAGCCCCTTCATCATCGTACGTCTCTAGCCGCCGGGAGATCTGTTGAGAGTGCAGGGCTTTCTTGAGTCATCAGCAAATAATACGGTGTAGTTCGCCTGAACGCAGTAAATACGCACCACGGAAGTATCGCTGACGACAGTAGGTATTA
>NQII01000401.1:59619-75140 GCA_002778355.1 Clitarchus hookeri | reverse complement strand
CACCGATGAGTTAAGTATAAAATTCGTCGCCTAAAGAAGCCCCACTCAACCACGAATTCGCCCCTTGAATACGAGTAGCCAAAGTACTACAGTGCCACACCTCTCAAGTTTTGATGTTGTGTATTTGTGAATATATACGAGACAATATATTCGTACTTCAAAATACAATAGTAATAGTCTACCTCATTACAATACCCAAAACCTCCACGCACTTTATAGTCGGTGCCTGGGGGACATTAACTCTGACCATATCAGCCGCCATATCTTCAACAGTGTACCCAAAGCGAGATGAGTTATGCTTTGTATGTTTAGATATTGGGCTGTAAAAAATAAATTATTATTTAAACCTACTACATTTTAAAAGGAGGTAATATGAGATTATTTTAATTATACTGATACTTAAATGCTAAAAGTTTTTATATTAAAAGTCGAATTCGCTGAAATTTTTCTATTATTAATATGGAAATTAGCGTGGCTGGGTGGGAAAATTATTGAAATGGGGGTGGATGGTAGAGAGTTTGATGCAAGGCAGCGAGAAAGTAGGGAGGAACCAAGCTTCCACCATTCTTATTTTAAAGTAAATTCATACCTGAAAGCGGTTATAGGCATACCTAAATAATGAGTCATGATTAGGTAGAGCACAGCAGTATAAAATTGAGTTTATTGAACATCAGGATTATACAATAACTATTTATGTTAATATTGATCGGGAGAGCTTAAATGGAACATCAAGATGCTAATTAATTTTGTGATGTAATATTACCTCACGCCACTACTATTACATTCTAATTGGAAAGTCCCCAACTTGGTCATGTTGCCAGAGGATGATTCTAGGAGGGGGTTAACGACGGCCGGAGACACCCATATTCAGTGGTCTTCTCGTTCCAGTGGCCCGATGAGAATAGACCTCGCTCCCAATGCTATATTGGTCTATATCGGGTGGTTGGTTTAATATTTTCGACGACTGTTTACTGGCCGGTGGAAGGGGTTTCTTCAAGTGTCTTTCGAAAGGTGTTATTACAATCACGTTCGTGCCCTGGTTCAATGTTTGAAGGTTTGAAGGCCGTTCAGCTAAGGCCCGGTCACTTCATAAGAGCGCGCACTTAACTTCGTTTTAAAATAGAAATACAATATTCGCCCGTCGTTTAATTGCGGTTGGGTAGCTAGCCGCAAAAAAATTACGGGATTACATNAGAGCGCGCACTTAACTTCGTTTTAAAATAGAAATACAATATTCGCCCGTCGTTTAATTGCGGTTGGGTAGCTAGCCGCAAAAAAATTACGGGATTACATCCTTTGTAATATTATTATAGTTTTCCTTCTCTCTTAACCAGATCGTGCTTTAGTGAGCAGACACGTATGTATCATGCAGTTTTTGTGACGTATTTGCTTTTCTCAGACACAAAGAATTATGTATACTAATAAGATATTTTATACTAATTTCGTTTTCGCAGGCCTATCCGATAACACGAGAACAATATAAATTAGCTAATTGGTTAATAAAACTAAATGTANTATTTCGTTTTCGCAGGCCTATCCGATAACACGAGAACAATATAAATTAGCTAATTGGTTAATAAAACTAAATGTAGTTTGTAATAATATCTTATATATTTTATAGTATGTGCATAATATTATTACACTGATACGGTATGGTAGTCCGTGTACAAACAGGAGATGCATATTACTTGAGAAGGATACCGTAAAACTAATTTTAATGAAAACTGAGTGCTTAGTTTGAATAAAATTGTATTAATAGCTATTTTTTTGTGGTGGAATTCATTGAACCACAGGCGTAATTTTATTTTAAATGATACATTTGATCAGTCTCATAGAGCAGCCCTTGGCAGCTCCGACTTGACTCCCTCTACAGCGTACAGAGACATGATTCCCGGTAGTGGTCTGTCGTGTAAATTGGTCTTTGCTGGAACAATTTTCNCCCCTCTACAGCGTACAGAGACATGATTCCCGGTAGTGGTCTGTCGTGTAAATTGGTCTTTGCTGGAACAATTTTCTCTCTCGGAGGTCTTCATTTCATTAACTAAATATTTCTCGTTAAATTTTGATTAAGTATTTAATATTTTTTATATTACTATGCTTTACCCACAACATGCTTTAGCAACTCCCAGCATAAAGTATTTTCTCATAATGTTCTTAATTTTTGAGATCAATCTTTTAAAAAATAAGTAAAACACGACATATTATTTTTTAAAGCTAATTTAAAATTACACGAAGAAACTCATAAGCTCTTAAATAAAAGTCATTATATATTCATCGACCTCTTCCATTACGAGTTCACATCTTAATGTCTGCTTCAGCGACCCAAGAATTGTAGCGGCACGGAAACCACACCCTACCGTAACGTAGTTTCAGCAACTTTTCCATCANGTCACGGAAACCACACCACTTGATGTACACCCTACCGTAACGTAGTTTCAGCAACTTTTCCATCAAATACACCATGGATCGGTACATTGTTCATATATTCGAGATAGTAGGTGTTCGGAGCATATATTCATATATGTCGCACAAGAAATAGTTCGGGGCTTCAATTAGCTTTGAACCCTTTCTCGAAGACGCCGTTGTGTTTGGAGATGCACGCTAGGTTGAATGGTTTCTTCCTCTTTGGAACGCCATACACAGCCCGAACTCGGGAATCTTCCTTTACATCTTCGGGCTTCATGCAAGTGGTAGAATGATCGGTAGTATTATACTGGCGGACGAGTTTCGGCAGTAGCACAAGCCACTTGCAGCTGCCATTCGCAACAAAATGCTTCCGCATCTTGCTCTTCAGAGTCATGTTGATGCTCTCGACGATAGACACTTTGAGATTGCTGTTTGTGGAATAATGATTTATGTAATGTTTATTCATCAGGGCTTTAAATTTTACATTGTAAAATTCCTTGCCCTTTTTAGATTGCAAATTATTCGGGATGCAATCTTCGTGCCACACATATGCTTGGCTTTGATGATGTCATGTTCATTCTCCGAATTGACTGGTCTGACCGAGGCGAATTTGTTATAGGCATAGATGCCTGTTAACATTTATGTGTAGCACTTTTTGACCCGATCATATGGTATCATCTCCACGAGGTTGGTATGAAACAGATAGTTCATTCCACAAATCCTAACCTTGAAATGGTGGTTGTTGCGCCTGGCAGCTGCATACAGTTCGTGAGCGATTCCCATCCGACTCATTGTATGCAGCCTCCCACATTAATTTATTCAACAATGGATATAATATCTTTGGTGTGCGAGTAATGTCCAACCTTTTCGATGAGACCAGTAGTCGTAGTCTATCCACCAGTTCGTTCGGTCCATCCCAAAACACATAGTCGATGTTCTTGTCACTGACCAGCTTCTTCAGATCGTCCCCTCTTTTAAGAGCAAGGCCACTGAAGAGGTATGCGGGAATGTCGATTTTTTCATGATCTTTGTCCTTATAAGCACTAGTCTCGGGATGGTTACTTCAGTATAGCACGTGCATGACTTCGAGCAATAGCTCGTGTACCAGCAGGTGTGATTCTGTAAACGCCCTGGGCTCCTTGCGAAATATAATTTTATATTGCCTAGGTGTTCCATGTGTCTTGTAATAGCCTACTTCGATTATCCCACCTGGTAGAAACTCTATTTCATCAGCACCGATGAACCATTTGTCATTGTTCTTGTATACACCATATGTCGTATCATTATTACAAGATGTGTACGATCCTTGGTGCCATCGAATCAGAGCATTAAATTTCAGAGCTTTCTTATGTACCTTATTGTTGTTTTCCCACTTCATCCTGATTTGTTTGAAGGTTATCCTGTTNTCATCCTGTTTCCGCTTCTTGGTAGGCTCGGCAGTATCGTCAACTTCGGTCTTCACGATTACAGGGGATACATCGCTCTCCCTGAGTACATCGATACGGTGTGAAGGGGCTTAAAAATATCTTCATTTATAAGGTCGTGATAAAGTCTAGCTCTCTTGGCGAACAAACACTTTGAGCAAAACGACTGCATCTCTCAATGAACTTCGCTATCAATATCTGAAATTACAGAGAATAAAAATGGTTACTGATGCTCTCTTTTATATGTTAAGTCTTGAGTCTCCCACAAACGAATTTCGATCCTTTACAAGTAGTCGCTGCAGATATCCAATATGTCCTTGAAAGGGTTTAAAATATCAGTTTTCATGGTGAGTCGGGAAATCGAGGTAACGCACATATATTCTATGAAATATTTCTGCACTTTTAGGTTTTCATCAGTTTGTGCCGGTACCACGCCCTGTCTGAGGTAATTTGAATTTAAATACTTGTTACGTGCTTGTCCATTGCTACCAAATCGCGAATGATCTCGGTCTTCATACGATCCATCTTCACCCCAAGTTCGGACAAGTAGGTGTGAAATAATTTGCTCTGACCAGCCAAAATATTACATAATTCCATGGTTAAGGCATTACCAGTTTCAAGGACGAAATGATTAGTATCAGCATCTTCAGATCTTCACATCTGCCTACATTNTGATTAGTATCAGCATCTTCAGATCTTCACATCTGCCTACATTTCGAATTATTCTTCTACCAGCATCGCAAGTTGAATCATTTCTTGGTACGAGACAACATACACCTTCGTCTTTGTCAAGCAGCTGCTTGAATCTTCTGTGCTCGAATTTCGATATGCTGTAACTCATTCTCGATGGTCGATGATGAACTGGTCGTATCCAAGTGGGAACCTGCCATTATATAGAGGCAAGTCTTTTATGATCACCAAAAATCCATTCTCATCTTTCCAGCACAAAGAACACANAACCTGCCATTATATAGAGGCAAGTCTTTTATGATCACCAAAAATCCATTCTCATCTTTCCAGCACAAAGAACACAGACTTTTGAAATCCTAAATCATCATGTCCACATTGACATTGTCATCATACACATGTCGCAAATTCATACCGTCCATTCGAAACAGCACCTACACATTAGCATTATCGCGAAGCTGTTGTTTGGGCATGCGNGTCGCAAATTCATACCGTCCATTCGAAACAGCACCTACACATTAGCATTATCGCGAAGCTGTTGTTTGGGCATGCGCGAATAAGTCTGGCAGAGATAGACGCAGTCCATATTTGCATGCTAAAGTACTCCTGGATGAAGTGTGTTTCACACATGCCACATCGTTGAAAATAAACGCTGAGTTTGGCAATGCTTTGCTCAATGGCACGATGGCCTCATTATTGCTGCAAGGGAAATAGCATATACATTGAACAGCTTGTAGTATTCGTGCCAGTCGCTGGTATTTCGGTTGCTGAAGTGATTTGGAGTACAGGTACATGTTCTCGAATCGAAGACTATTCTCTATTTCCAGCAAGCGTAGTAGGACATACGCTTTCCCACAATTTGATGGTTCTGTGATGTTGCACCTAATTGTATTCGGAAATAGGCTTCCAAGTTTTGATTTGGGAGGGGGGATAACATTTTCTTCAGTAGTAATGTGTATGGGTAGAGTAACATCTTTCATGACAATATGAAAGTTACCACCACTACCATCGTGCAGTGCTAACTGTTGTGCATGTGGTGCTGACTGCGATACATGTGGTGCTAATTGCAGTGCTAGCAGCTCTACTAACTGCGGTGCATGCAGTGCTGATTGCAGTTTATGAGGTGCTGATTGCAGTTTCAGAGAACCAGTGCTACCTGTTTTATAATGTCTCTTCAAAATATCACTCCAAATAAATTGACATTGACAAAGTTTGCACTGAAGTTCCATACTATAAAGTTTCATCCCGCAAGTGGATGTTTCATATGGATTCACACTGCACCAGACAGTAAATACTTTACCACAGAAATGACAAAGCAGATGTTTCATTAGCACTTTATTTACATGCTGTTCCAAGTCTACAATGATACTGAAACAAAAATTTATAAAAGGAGGAAATTTTATAGTTTTTAGGTCAGTTCACCACGATGTATTGAGGAGGTAAGACCATATCTTGCAGTGGGATCGTCGATATGCTGATCAATAATCTACCATTGGAGTTGCCCATTCCTAGATACAAGTTCTGTGGGCCAGCAACGTAGATAGCTAAGAAGCTGGCGCATAATGACATGGCTATCATGGCACTAGGTTAGGCATCCAAGCAACACAACAACGCTTACTCCCTGAACAATGATCTACAATCTCNATGGCTATCATGGCACTAGGTTAGGCATCCAAGCAACACAACAACGCTTACTCCCTGAACAATGATCTACAATCTCAGCCCCAGGCAGACAAGATACTCGCACAGAAGACCGACGAGATAAAAAAATCGTCAAATGCTAAAGTCGGTGAAAAAATAGAACAGTGGGGCATTTCCAACACGATGAAGGCCAAATTNATGGCTATCATGGCACTAGGTGAGGCATCCAAGCAACACAACAACGCTTACTCCCTGAACAATGATCTACAATCTCGGCCCCAGGCAGACAAGATACTCGCACAGAAGACCGACGAGATAAAAAAAATCGTCAAATGCTAAAGTCGGTGAAAAAATAGAACAGTGGGGCATTTCCAACACGATGAAGGCCAAATTNTAAAAAAATCGTCAAATGCTAAAGTCGGTGAAAAAATAGAACAGTGGGGCATTTCCAACACGATGAAGGCCAAATTGAAAATGGGTATGGGTGCAAACAGCAGGCGGAAGGCGAAAGTGAAACAAAAAGTGGTGAAAAAGGGAAAAAGCATGCAAGACCAAGAAAACATCTATTGCCAGATTTTTCCACTACTTTGGTTGCACTCAGGGCTCTCGGGTGTTGAGAGGGGGGTGGGGGGTCAATCGGAGCCGCGAGCAGTATCCTCCGAGCATTTAACACAACATCAAACAAACAGAAACAGTTGATGGAAGACCAAAGGCAAAGGCACAATGCAAATATAGAAGCTATCACCATGGGTTAAAAAATGGCCAAGGCCTCTACCTAAGAGCATTTCCAGTGTGAGGAGGTGTGCAAAAGCGATCCTGCAGGAAGAGACGATAATGAAGTCCTTACCAAAATGGCCACTCACAAACATGGATTTGGAGCTGTTTACTTCGAAATTGAAAATGCCTTTTTTTCGCTGTGTGTTCATGCAGGATTTTTTGCCTCCTAAGCCCAAATATGACAAATATTATTTAATCCTCCTCGTCATGACAGCCAGGCCCGGTATGCACTGGGTAATGCATGTCAAATATGTCAAACATGCTATATACTACTGTAGTCTCGGTAATTTGCACCCACTACACGATATGCCACAGAACCTGAAAAATTGCAAACTAACTTACAGTTACAAGAAGGGGAAGATGCTGAAAACTTTGAACTCCGGGCTCTTTTGTCTTCGCTTTCTTGTTCGTTCGTCCAAGTAATTGAATAGAATGTCTATACAAGGACCAAAAACCATCAGTCATGTCGATAACCTTTAGATTGATAGATATAGCTCCAAATTATGTGCTGTACACCTTCGTCCACTTGACCTGGAGGGGGAATGGTGCACGGGTTTGGTCAATTTTCAAATCTACAATGCCATACTGGTCATCGATAAAAAAATCTGCAAGATGTATTTTGTAAAATGTGGTAACGTCTCCCACGATATAAAATTGCCTATTTGCTCTTACGAATTAGATGTCAATGCAAGGTACATCGAATATTTGCTCTCTCCCAACAAAGAATTCGAACTTCATAGAAATTCAAATGCTCTGAACAGCATCGTCAGATGCAGCGAGGATATCGACTTTAAAAAACCAGATTCCATCGAAATGATACTGAGGTTCAAGCAATGTATAAAGAAAGCTGGANCAATGTATAAACAAAGCTGGATAAATTCAAGAATCGTCGCAAACCATAAATAGATTGTCTGTTAAAATGATATCAATAAACTGAAATTTGGTGAACGGTATACATCTCAATGGTAGTTCAAGTAATATGCTGCCCGAGTTTTCGCCGATGGTCCCTCCAGGTTATAAACTGGTCGTAGCAACACAAAGCATCATTCGTTCCAGTCGTCTCACAGGGAGCACACAAGGTGGTAGTGAAGATCGTTGACCAGTGCTGAGAGTTGGTGAACATTCGAAACTAATAAATCAAACTACGCCTGCATTTGAGAAGATGGGAATAAGATTTACAGTGACCAGAAGCAGTCAAACAAAGCAACACATTAAACCAGCGATCAGTATATCGCAGGTAACATGCCCCGAAATTTTCCTTCGCAGTCTCGGCTTCGAGGTTGATCACCATGTAAGATTACATAAACCTGTCAAGCAGGTCGTTTTCGAAGAGTGTGTCACAAAAGTGGAACTTCATGCAAATCAGCCACATCTGATCGGACCATACACGTTACCAATGGTAGTTCCGATAGCGATCGAATACCAAGATTTCTGTACTCATCCATGTCAGCCATTCCTGCGATTCAGGGGGATACTGATGAAAGAAAATATGTTTAACCCATCATCTACGAAAATAACGAGCAATAGAATTCTCCACTTCATCGAATGCATCACACATTTGCTCAACAGTGTCGAGGTATACCAGACAAGAGATGTTGGCCCAACGACTGCGATCAAAAATTTACTCTTATTCATGCCGAATGAGCAGCTTGCAGTCAAAATCGCAGGCTGGGCGATAGAAGATGATTNGTCAAAAATTTACTCTTATTCATGCCGAATGAGCAGCTTGCAGTCAAAATCGCAGGCTGGGCGATAGAAGATGATTACACTGGAGGGAATTTGGAGGTCTGCATTCTTCTAGCGATGTTGCTGGGATTCGCCAGAGACAACAAAATAATTATCAATTTGAAGCAGGAACTGGTACTGTTCCTAGCCAATATGCATGCAGATGCCATCGTTGTTACAGGAGAAAACGTGGAGACAGCAGAACTGAAGCTACAGTCTATGGAATGGATGCTGCCTTTTGTTCAGCTGAGTACTACAAATACATAAATTTTCTTAAGAATATGGAAGATGGCAAAAATATAGATGTGGTTTCAGGCCATGGAGTCTCGAAACCTACCCCGGATTGCCCGCAAGCAAGTGAATCAACTGGATGGTGAAGTATAGCTTTACGACCGATAATGCGAGGTATATCATCGTTGGGCTACACACCGAAAGACAGCACAATTCGAGAGAGAGCTGTTCCCATTTCGACACATGTCAAATATAATATGTGAAAATGTACTTAAATAGTGAAAGCTATCNTCGAGAGAGAGCTGTTCCCATTTCGACACATGTCAAATATAATATGTGAAAATGTACTTAAATAGTGAAAGCTATCCATACATGGACATGAACCTGAGCATTGTAAATTATCAGTACCTGCTGGCATATAAATTGTATGCTCAATTCAAAAATTCATATAATAGGCGCACCCAATCCCCGATTCTGAGCCCAGATACCTTCAAGAACACCATGAGCCCCGATCATGGTGTNTAATAGGCGCACCCAATCCCCGATTCTGAGCCCAGATACCTTCAAGAACACCATGAGCCCCGATCATGGTGTTCGATGTGAGTTAACAGGACGTGCGTGTCTGTTCGAATGTGATCGACTGCAGAATCGAATTTACTACATATGGAAATATACCCCACCCCCCTCAACATTCGCACTTTCTGCCTGATACTTCACAACCGACTCGCATCGTTCAATTTTCGAGACAAAATCGTCAAGATACTTTCGTGACTACCGCAGAGGGTATTAATACAATAGGCTGTAAGCGATATCTGTTTAGTTGTCTTAGAGCATAGACAGTTGCAGGATGTACTGTAATCTGCAAGGCTTCCGGAGCCAGAGCGAGTACTTGCTCNAGGGTATTAATACAATAGGCTGTAAGCGATATCTGTTTAGTTGTCTTAGAGCATAGACAGTTGCAGGATGTACTGTAATCTGCAAGGCTTCCGGAGCCAGAGCGAGTACTTGCTCAAGGAGATTTCTGTGTCCTACAATGGCAATGGCAAAATGTGCACACGCTACTTCCGCCTCCCTTATTCGTGGAAACTGTTGGACGAGAAAAGCAAGAAGATGAACGACTGCCTGACCAAGTATCACCACGAACTTGAGTGGGAAGAAGGCAAGATTCGCTACCACCAAATGGGAAACGTGCTGCGCAACTTGCTGATACAGTATCTGCAAGGACCGGTTTACATGGCAGTGCCCAAGCAGACAAAATGGCTGGGCCACCTTTGTTAAAACCAAGTTGAAATCATCGATGAACAGTTCGAGTACGGCTGTCCTTCGGTGCACAAACTCGCAAAACTTTACGACTACCAGCAGTGGCATATCTGCGACAGGTCAGAACCTGACTGAACTTGCGCTGGAGGAACGAACAGCTGCCCCGCATATGGTGTGCCTCGTCCTTGGATTGTGAAACTGCTGTCTACAGTTAGACAAGTATTCACCCCGACATCGGAATTTACAACGAATTTGAACAAAGACTGAATATTTTTTTTTGTGTTACAGTGTTTATGTATTTATCAGTAAAATAAATTGTGTGTAAAACCATTGAAATGATTTTAAACCCTGATTCGTTCGACTATCAATTTTTTTCCTAGAAAAACCTTAAAAGAAAAAAATACAAATACTTCTAATGCTACATGACCTATTTATGTTTGTGGTAAAACTAATGTAAAGCGAAACCTGCAGGGTTTTTCTNAATACAAATACTTCTAATGCTACATGACCTATTTATGTTTGTGGTAAAACTAATGTAAAGCGAAACCTGCAGGGTTTCACACGGATGGACCTGGGATATACACATGCCTTCAGTTTGAAACAGGCAGTGTGTCAGATAGATCAGAAAAGAATGGGTGGTGGAGTTGCAAAGGCGGAAGGGAGGGGGTATGCTATCCTTGTGGAGAATCTGTAGTTCGTTGACTAGAAGTGTGGAGGTACGAATCGTCTCATCTAACTTTTACAGTCGACATCATATTCAGTATCCGCAATGTCTTCGGACATTCCAGAGTTAATGGGATCCATGGCCGTGGCATGGACTAATTCGGTAGTGGAACCAGCAGTGCCATTAACTTATTCTTGTGTGGTAAAAGCAGTACCATCGACTTGTTTTTCTTAAGTCATACCATCTGCATCTATGGCTGGGGTCCCTATGTGTCTACCAAAATTTACAGTTTCTTGGGGAATNTTTCTTAAGTCATACCATCTGCATCTATGGCTGGGGTCCCTATGTGTCTACCAAAATTTACAGTTTCTTGGGGAATTTTTGACATGGGGACTGCAGAAGTGTCATCTAGTTCTTCAGATGAGGCAATTGCTTTGCCATCTGGACCATCGACATATGTTCCAGGAACAACTGCTTGACCTCTGCTGAACCATTCTGACATTATAAGTGTNTTTCTTAAGTCATACCATCTGCATCTATGGCTGAGGTCCCTATGTGTCTACCAAAATTTACAGTTTCTTGGGGAATGTTTGACATGGGGACTGCAGAAGTGTCATCTAGTTCTTCAGCTGAGGCAATTGCTTCGCCATCTGGACCATCGACATATGTTCCAGGAACAACTGCTTGACCTCTGCTGAACCATTCTGACATTATAAGTGTCGTTTTGTGAAAAGACCTTCACTTGTAGCAGCAATGCACGATGACATGAGAAGCATGGCAGTAGAAAGAGCCCCACCCAAATAAAGTACGCATTTTTGAAGTTTAGGGTATCGATTTTATGAATGAATGGTGTAGGGGTCCATATGAATATGTGCAAGGGGCTTCCCCTATGTAGCATAGAAAATAAACCTTCACTGTAATCAATGTATGTTGACTTTCCCGACTTTATCAAACACAATCATGCCATAATCAATCCCCATAAATTTGACAATCAATGTTTCAAGTGGTCAGTGTTGGCTCGATTTGTTAAGTCCTCGCATCCGCAGCGTGTGGTAAGAGGTATGCTGAGGTGAAAGAAAAGTTTGATTTTAGCAGACTGGATTTTCCGACTCCTCTACAGCAAATAAGTCTTTTTGAGAACAACAACCTTGGTGTCTCTGTCCATGTGTACTTGCTGAATGCTAGGGGAAAAGTGGTACCAGCATGTGTGACTAAGAACGAGAAACCTGAACATATCATTCGTCTGATGGTGATTGACGAAACTACGAATATTTCGCATTAATGTTACATAAAAAACTTTTTAAGGCTGGATAATGAGCGGATTACCTCGCATGGGTACAAATTTCACGTCTGCACACTTTCAGCATTGTACCAAATACCCATGGAAATCNTGAGCGGATTACCTCGCATGGGTACAAATTTCACGTCTGCACACTTTCAGCATTGTACCAAATACCCATGGAAATCAGGACTCACTGGGGAACAGTGCCTTGCAATACCCAAAAATAAGTGTAAAAGACAAATTTTCAATGTGTATATGTATTTCCTTATGGTTTACATTACCAAATAAATTTACTTTAAAAAATATATGTTGCATTTTATTTATTTTAAGAACACCTGCACTATAAAAAACATTTTAAATGCAAATAATTACATTTAAAAATAAATAAAAACATTAATTAGGACAATTTAAATGACCTTGTTACCGTTCGGTACAGGTCGATAACACTTTTGCCGACAGTAAATTACCTCTAGTGGTTGACACATGTGTTACAAACACATTCGTGTCTAATACTGTGCTGAAGGTGTAATTTCGTGGTCACTGCTCAGATACGATTGGTTGGTATGGGAGAAAAGATAATTTGTTACGAAAGGCCAATGCTGATTGATAAGGAGGGTGTTGGTTGGGGTTGTGGGTTGCAGGATGTGGTAACATTAAATGTTGCTCGATTTTTAGAATATTTTTTCGATTTTCTAGCAATTTTTATTAATCGGATGATTTGGTTTTTGGGGAGGGGGGAGAGGAGGTAAGGGTGGTGGGGCGAGTGTGAAATTAATGTTATATACTCCTCGAATTTTTCGATTTTTTATAATTCTTCCTATGTTTTGAAAATTACATATTTGTATTCGTAAATAAATACTCACACTGGTGATCGGCACTCTTAGGTTTCTATGCAAAAGGGTGATTTTTATAGGAAAATCAATAAAAACCCAAAGTGGAGAGCCGATATATTTAAGAAATTTTATTCAATTCGTTAACAAACTTTTTATTAAAATCATTTCTAGGGTTACGGGTTACTGGAATAGCCGACTCTGGGTTGGGAGCGGCGAGTGGGGAGATGAACGAGGCCGCCTACTGCGTCTATAACGTTATCCAAGATGGCGGACTGCAGTGACCAAAATAGCCACCGGCTGCTTCTACCAACGTGGTGGAGGGATCCTGGATCCTAATGCATGATGCTTGTCCCTGCTTCAGCTATACCCTACTACTGAAGTGTGGAAAATAAGTTTTTGAATGAAAACGCATCAAAGGCGACTGCAGATATATCACCATCTTCAAACAGTTAAGCAGCACAANAAATAAGTTTTTGAATGAAAACGCATCAAAGGCGACTGCAGATATATCACCATCTTCAAACAGTTAAGCAGCACAAGTGTATTTTCGATTGTTATCTCATTATCTTGGGCGTGTGGTGGCAGTACCTGCCTTGCATCTTGGACGCCATGGCTTTGATTCCGTCCGGCTGACCTGAAGAAAGGTTTTAAGATGTAGTTTTCGACTCCCACTTCCATGATTCTCAATCTCTAAATAACATTTTTATTTGCCTCTTTGCATAGCATAAAATAGCGTTGTCATTTCTTTCGGAATTAATATAAAATTAATATTGTTTAACCAATTAAGACCCAGTGTACAAAATTGTGCACTTAACGCACAAGAAGGGTATTCTTAGCCAGTACTGTGCACTACGAGGCCAGTGTCCAATGATCTTACCACCGATAACTTATTCGTAAACCGTGCTACTGTTTTGTGTCATTGCTGATTCATGTTGTAATAGCCGAACACAAAGCTTAACATGCTGTGATAACGAAAATGAACAGCAAGTACCAACAAATCTCTGATGTACAACACCTAAAATAAAAAAATTAAGCTGGCGTGAAAGTGATAGTGTACCATTGTTTGGAAATGATATATATGTTTAATTTTTTGTCGCAGCTAAGTTGGCAAGGAGGAACTGACACAGAGCGACCCAGGCGCTGATTTTCTCCGAAAGCCATGTATAGTAAGGACATGGCGAAGGTTTTGCCACGTATGTACCATGTTATTTCCCCTAGGGGCAACTTCTGGTTAGTACCATGGAGGAAGATGCCTTTTTCCTTGCTTGATCTTTCTCCACCAGTGTGACGTGGTATCTAAAACCCTAGACCAATATGAAAGAGTTCCGGGTACTCGTTGTATTTTAATGCTGCCATGTTTTGTTTGCTTTCTTCCTCCACGCCGTCGTAAAGGTAGGCCGTGTGCAAGTACAACCGCAGAGCCCCCAGCTACGGGGGTGGGAGAACTCCCAGGCGGGCACATCGACTTGCGCATTACTTTCTGTTCAGAGCGAGGGCCAGCGGAACGGGCGCGGGTGGCAGACGTGGTAACCTGGTAAGTGAAGAGCGGAACGGCTGTCGAGGGACCGCCCATGAGATGCTCTGCGTGTAAAGATCAGGAAAGACGAGACAGTGCGCTGCCCGCTGCCTTGTTCTCGTCGACCCGCGGCACGCCGTTCCAGCCGTAGAGACAGTATTCGTTAGAGCTCACATGCGAGCTACGTAGTAGCTGCTCACTGTGCTTCAACATTGGAAAGTTGTGTTACCGAACTCCCTGTCAAAAACAACTGGGGTAGTATTTGAGGTTAAATGAGTGTTTATGCGAATAACTGCTTTGAGATATTACTTCACTTCCTCTAACCAAGTTTTAATAAATCATGCAAGTGAAATCATTTAATTTGTACAGAAAGGTGAGCATGTTGAAAATTCTAACATAAATAATACAGGTAAATCCGCCTAGCTCATATTTAATGTATGGTTCCAGCTGGCTGTCCTTGCCGCAGCGGTGGCATGCAGCTGTCTCCTGCCATGTAATAAACGTAGGGTGAATGTCCTGCGTCTTCCGCACGTCTCCAGCTTCCAGCTTTGCTTCGCCTTCTACCAACAGCACTATCAAAAACCCACCACAGTCATTCAAGTTCGTTTACATTTACCTTTCCAAACATAGACACTTTAATAAAAAACGTTTATTAAGAGTCTCGTTTTTATAACCTCCATGAGAGAAAATATATAATATTTTAAAAGCCCATTTTCTTTAAATATGGGAGATAATTAAGGCCTGTTAGAAGTTTGTGGTTTCTGATTAGTTTGCTGGCAAAATGAACTCTCGTAGGTGAAACTTAGCAACTGTAAATGCACAGCTACTGATCGTTCATGTTGATGATGCTTTAAAGATGAAATAATATAAGGATTTGACAATCTACAAATATAAGCATTAATTCTTTTATAAGAAAATATGAAGAAAATTAATGAAATCACTTGGTTATAACTTTAAGTTGATGACTTTTGGTATATCCTTTGTGATACATGTGAGAGTGAAAATCGGTACAACATTGTCGTGTGAAAGTTTAGGAATTTTAGAGCGACGCTGGCCCACAACCCCCCCCCCCCCC
>NQII01000401.1:29417-59334 GCA_002778355.1 Clitarchus hookeri | reverse complement strand
TCGTCGCCCAGAGAAGCCCCACTCAACCACGAAGTCGCCCAGTGAATACGAGTAGTCAAATAAGGTACCACACCTCGGAAGGGCTGATGTATGTAGTACTTGTGTAATCTCCAGACAATATATTCGTCCTTAACAAATGAAACAGTAAAAGGCTTCATTATTTCAATACCCTCAACCTCCAAGCACATTATAGTCTGTGCCTGGGGGCATTAACCATGACACTATAAGCCACACTGTCTTCCACAGTGGCGGTATTACATCAAGTTAATTTGGCGCACAACTGTGGGGCCTAAATACATACACAGCCTAGCGTCAACATAAACACATTTAGGTTTTACACATTTTATGTTGATCGACGTATAGAAACTAACCATCAGCCTTTAGTAGTGTTAAATATAATAACTCGAGGTAGGGTACACTGCAAGCAGGAATAAAACAGCACTCAATGCTTTTAAAACACGATCAGTCAACCCTGAACCGCCTATACTGTACAAGCCAGTGAAAATTGTTCCTTTTGNCGCTGCAAGCAGGAATAAAATAGCATTCAATGCTTTTAAATCACGATCAGTCAACCCTGAACCGCCTATACTGTACAAGCCAGTGAAAATTGTTCCTTTTGAACCACTGGCAATTGACTGACTAACTGAATTGACTTAATTTCACTTGCTTGATCATTATTTTCAGATATTCCCATTGATACAAGGTGTTGGTTTCTAGCACAGTGCAAAAATTGTCTTATTGCAATATTTATTTAGCAGCTTTTCGTCAACAGGCCAACGAGTGATATTTTTAGAGAGTGGTGTCAAACGAAAACCTGTGGTGTTCCACATGCCGCATTACTTCGCACATTCACGTAACACATGGTACAAAATTTTATATTTAATTTTTGTTGGTGAGATTGGTTGGCATGTTTAGAATGCGCAGTCTCGACATTCGTCGTACGAAGGTAACTAAGTGTTATTGAGATCGGCGTGCTCTTTACTAATATATGATGTCTCGCTTAGGTTGCCGACTGGAACCATCACTGAGGCTGCTATATTGTAACACGAGCATGGCACCTGAGCTTTCCTGGCTGCCGGGGACGCTACTATGCAGCGTGCACAAGTTGTTTAAAGGCGAAACATTGCTGGTCTGCTATTAGACGTTGACTTATATATTACAAAATATTGCCGAGGCCGCATGATGATTTCTAACTCCCACTCGGGTGATCGTGTGTTTCTTCCCGTCTGAAGGCAATAAACGTTGTTTTTAGCAAGCGGCTATTCACCGCTGTTCGTATCAAATACCAGAGTAATGCCTGCATACAGGGGAATGCTATTTCCTGTTTATAACCTGAACATTCTAGGAGTGTATAAGTTTATCAATGTGTTTTTAAAGCCCACTATAAAACATTTTTTTGATAATNCCCACTCGGGTGATCGTGTGTTTCTTCCCGTCTGAAGGCAATAAACGTTGTTTTTAGCAAGCGGCTATTCACCGCTTTCTTATCAAATACCAGAGTAATGCCTGCATACAGGGGAATGCTATTTCCTGTTTATAACCTGAACATTCTAGGAGTGTATAAGTTTATCAATGTGTTTTTAAAGCCCACTATAAAACATTTTTTTGATAATTCACTTAAACGCCAAGTACAGACTTTAAAAATAATGGCTGAATTATAAAAGCCAACTTAGTCATTTCGTTTTTGATAATGGTAGCACAAGGTACGAGAGAGTAAAGTTGAGCTCGTTATTATAATTTGCTTTTGCTTTAGAAAATATCATCATAATTTAAATGAAAATGTACTACACTTATTTAAATTAATTATCATTTTGTTTTACAATTTTCAACTTCTAATGCAAAATCCGTTTTCTAAATTTACACAAACCTTTCTATCGAGCTACTTACGCGATGACACGCTAGTAACCATACAATACGTTTATTGCTAAGATTATTATTTGTGAACCTTAAATGAATACACTAAATTAATTCCGCCGGTAAGATATTCTTGAAGCACAATCATGGAGGTGGGCGTCAGGAGACCTCTGTTTGCACAAGGGGTGNCGTTGAGCTCGTTATTATAATTTGCTTTTGCTTTAGAAAATATCATCATAATTTAAATGAAAATGTACTACACTTACTTAAATTAATTATCATTTTGTTTTACAATTTTCAACTTCTAATTCAAAATCCGTTTTCTAAATTTACACAAACCTTTCTATCGAGCTACTTACGCGATGACACGCTAGTAACCATACAATACGTTTATTGCTAAGATTATTATAGCATAAACAAAGTATCGGTTGCACTGTGAACCTTAAATGAATACACTAAATTTATTCCGCCGGTAAGATATTCTTGAAGCACAATCATGGAGGTGGGCGTCAGGAGACCTCTGTTTGCACAAGGGGTGNTATTCCGCCGGTAAGATATTCTTGAAGCACAATCATGGAGGTGGGCGTCAGGAGACCTCTGTTTGCACAAGGGGTGTTATCTAACAACCTCTACAGTATGGTTACCAACGAAAGTTTGGCTATTAATTGAAATTATGAGTTTGTGCCAGCTGTGGGTGACCAGGACAGCTTTCCTGGCAAAACGTCGGCACCACGAGTTGCTTCTGAATCTAAATCAAGACCGTTATTCACACGATCACTCTATAATTAAATTTAAAAAAATATTCTAAGTGAATTTTGATAAAGTACTTCACTGAAGATGTGTTACATTCAAGCAGCCTACAGCCAAGTTTCCATGACTGATGCACACATTTCTCCTAAATTATTTTTAATTTATCTAAAACGGGAAAAAGTAACACAGTATAAAACAGAAAACAAGTTACATATCTCACAAATGCATGCGACAGTAAAATAATTTACTTAGCTATATAAACCACGAGGTAAGTGGCTAGCATTGGTTTTATTTACACCATCGTGACTGTCAAAAATTGTTCCACTCTGCTAGAGAAGAAAATTAAGTCTGAATGCAAATGGTTACTTGGAAATGTTTAAATATTAAGCTGAGCTGTTGATTTACATTAATAACAACAATAACACTACGAATATTCTGACATCATCAGCATTTAAATCTATATTTTGGGAGAATATTACTATAAAATGATGGTTGTTCATTAGTGTACGACAGAATGCGTGGCCACTAACCGAAAAGACGTAGTTTCCATTCGCCATTTGCACGAACTCAGGAATAGGCTTTTGCGAATAAATCCTCCTAGTAGGGTTCAGAAGAAGAAACAGGGAGTTAAAGTCGCTTAAATACTTTCGGAGGAACTCCTAAAACTACTGAAACAGTTTTTAAGATAACGTAACGTTGCTTTGCTAGATCTGAAGAATGCAAAAAATCCTCCTGATGTAGAATATTCTGAAGAAAAAAAAAACTGTTATTTTAGTGTAGGGTGACGTTTAGGCTCACGCACTTCATAGCTCGCCTATTTAGTGCGAGACGCGATAAGGCTACATAGTTTCCAAATTTGTGTTTGTATGGATAATCTTAAACGAACTCATGAACAACTTATTTATATTTTGAATATACACTTCAGAGCCAAAAAAAATGGTACACCTGCCTAATATCGTGTACCACCAACCAATTCCCCCCCCCNTGGACTCGACTAATGTTTGAAGGTATGCAGGAGGCAATTCAAACCATGAATCCTGCAGGGCAGTCCACAAATCCAATCTGCACCAATTTGAGAAAGGGTTGCATGTCTGTCACGTTTAATGATTCTCGTCAGTCGTCGTTTGTCTTATTCTTTCACGATCTTTTACTGGCCTCAGAGATGTCGAAAATGTGATGTTTTACCGGATTCCCGATATTCACGGTAAACTCGTGAAATGGTCGTATGTAAACATTTAAATTTTATCGCTACCTCGGAGAAGTTATGTCACATATCTCGTGCGCCGTCTATAACACCACTTTAAACCTCACTTAAATCTTGATAACCTGCCATTGTAGCAGCAGTAACCGATCTAGCTGCCGACCGTATCGCGTTACTCTGATTGGTTCCATACCTCTGTTAATTGCATACGCACGTCTATACCAGTTTTTTTAGGCTCTTCAGTGTATATCTTATAACGGCAAAACATATATGTGTGTAAGTATTTTTCTTAATAATGTACAGTAACATGGAATGGAAATGNTATATCTTATAACGGCAAAACATATATGTGTGTAAGTATTTTTCTTAATAATGTACAGTAACATGGAATGGAAATGGGTTTTTTTTATGTAAAAATTATATTGCATGAATTTCTTGTCTAAGAAGATATGCTTTTCCCGTAACACATACGAAATTCGCAGAAAAAAATTGGAGTGAAAAAGTAAGGAGAAAATGAAGGTGACTAGAGACTTGCCACAAAACATGTCTCTGTCTACACTGCTGATTAGAGGACACAGTAAACAAACATTTNTATATCTTATAACGGCAAAACATATATGTGTGTAAGTATTTTTCTTAATAATGTACAGTAACATGGAATGGAAATGTGTTTTTTTTATGTAAAAATTATATTGCATGAATTTCTTGTCTAAGAAGATATGCTTTTCCCGTAACACATACGAAATTCGCAGAAAAAAATTGGAGTGAAAAAGTAAGGAGAAAATTAAGGTGACTAGAGACTTGCCACAAAACATGTCTCTGTCTACACTGCTGATTAGAGGACACAGTAAACAAACATTTTAGAAACTGTTTGTTTGGAACATGAAACATCCTAAAATTTTCAATAAGCTGGTCAATTCATTGCCCAGTTATAATATTATTATTCTCTAAAAAAAAAAATGAGTGATTTCAATCAGTAGAATTAATTTAATAAATCTTCACGTAATGACCTGTTCTCTACTGACGAATCATTGGAATGCGCTAATGTTTTACTGCCACACCTGTACGGTTCACTTCGAATCCTTATAAATCACTGTTTAATCAGTGAATGCCTGCAACTAAAAATATCAGCCGGATTTAACTGATTGAAGTAGGGCAGTTTCAACAGATCCGCAGTTAAATGAGTGATTATGGAGCAGTTTTAAATGTTTTGATTTTTAAGCCACACCAGTTGATTTGTTATTGCTAAACTATACAGTTATATTACAATTGTAAAACAGTAGTAATAGGTCAGTTTTCGAAATCAGCAAATCTGATAAAACGCACAGAAATCATACTTTTTATTTTATTTTAGAACATTTCAGATCATATAACGGCTTACAGGAAGATCATAAAATATGTAAAGATAGATACTGGAAATATACATTACGGTTCACTCTTTCCACGAGGAAGATCCGATTACTTATATTACCGTAATTTGTTAAGTGTGTATAATTAATTTTTGTAAACCTTTCATGGCAGATATATATCATGTATCTTAGTAAAATTACTTATTTTTTCTCTGCATTTGTGTAGTATATTTTACTGTTCTATTCCAGTTGATAGCTGAAAAAAAAAAATCTTGAAGCAAACCTTTTTTTTTGTGAGTTGATATATTTATTTATTGATTCCTTGACAATTTTTTGTTAGTTATTGTGCTCTATTTGGAAATAGCTACAGTTCGCTCCAGTATTCTGGGTTTTTCATTGACAATCGTCACGTAACGAGGAATATCGTATGTAAATACCTTTACTCACCTGTCAGATTTTTTTGGATAGATCCCCAGCGGTCCAACCGGGTATACTGTAAAAATTATTGCAACCCCTCGTATATTTATTTTAATTGTTCAATGGTGTCGATATTAGCATTCGTATCAACAAAAAATAATGAGCAGTAGACTAGGACTACTATTATAAAAGCGTTAAATATAATGTATATCTGAATATTAATTAAGGCAATAAAACAGAAGACAGATAATGATTATTTTAAAAACTGAATGCTTGTCTTGTCACGGATTTGGGGGTGAACTGAGTGGCCTGGAGATTACTAAAAATCTCATACTGGAAAAATATTTATCCCTCACTTGCAGTAGCACATAGCTACATAAACATACATAATCAGTGGTTGCTATTGCTTTGAGCTAGACAAATGGAGAAGATGTCAACAGATGATGCAACGCAGACAATATAGCTTAATGTAGCAAGTAACGATGAGTCGAAAGTTTATGTGGCTTTGAACACTGCAGGGTCTGCGAGTTACAGTCAAGCTACATATAAGCAACGATATATTTGTCCAAGGGGCGATTCCATTAGGTCTCAGCAGTCCATTAGCATGTAACTGGTAACGAGTAGCATAACCTCTTGGTGTATCTGAGTTGGCGTAACATTTGTTAAATAACGACGGTCTGTATATTATNTACAGTGAAGCTACATATAAGCAACGATATATTTGTCCAAGGGGCGATTCCATTAGGTCTCAGCAGTCCATTAGCACGTAACTCGTAACGAGTAGCATAACCTCTTGGTGTATCTGAGTTGGCGTAACATTTGTTAAATAACGACGGTCTGTATATTATNCGTAACGAGTAGCATAACCTCTTGGTGTATCTGAGTTGGCGTAACATTTGTTAAATAACGACGGTCTGTATATTATAATTAATATATTCCAGAGCCTAGAGGCTAGTCAGTGGAAATTAAAATCTAAGATTTCTGCTATTCAATCTGATTTTAGGGTTAAATTCTCATGCAGCACATATGAGGCTGAATGTCTAAATGCCGAATTAGTAAACAATTTAATATGTGAGCTGAGAGAAGTGTGTAATGATCTGGGGTCCCGTTATATGCATTTTACACCTGAGAAGTACCCTAGGTAAAGGGTGAAGAAGTGCGTACAATTGAACAAATATCTCATAATGTAAGCTCTACTGCGGAAGAATTTCAGTTTTGGAGTGCCAAGGAGGAGAGAGAGAGAGANAACAAATATCTCATAATGTAAGCTCTACTGCGGAAGAATTTCAGTTTTGGAGTGCCAAGGAGGAGAGAGAGAGAGAGAGATAAATAAGCTAAATACCACAGACTAACATCTTTAAGCAGAACACAATGCGATTAGAACATTTTCAAACATAGACCTTAAGGTTGTAGTAGCCAGCAAGCACATTTTCNAACAAATATCTCATAATGTAAGCTCTACTGCGGAAGAATTTCAGTTTTGGAGTGCCAAGGAGGAGAGAGAGAGAGATAAATAAGCTAAATACCACAGACTAACATCTGTAAGCAGAACACAATGCGATTAGAACATTTTCAAACATAGACCTTAAGGTTGTAGTAGCCAGCAAGCACATTTTCAGGATCAGGATAAAAATGTAATACCTACGCTACATTTGGATCTATAATCTTTCAAAAAAACCGACTATCAAGAAAGTTACATAATAATCCTTTAACCAATGTTCGGTATGTATAAGTCCCAAGTCATACTCGAGTACCAGAAGACGACAGTAGATAGGAATGGTATTATCCAGCACAAGGACGCCATCATAGATGACGTCACCAATTTCCCATTTTTCCTTCAAAATTTTCCGTTTTCTCTTTAAAACAATAACAATCCCTAGAATGTCCCCAAAAATTTCCCTATTTTCCCTCAGAATTTCCCCTTTTCCCTTAAAATTTCCAAAAATTTGGGAAAAAATGCTTGCTTCTAAGTGTGACTGACTGACTACTTAATGAAGGTGAGGTGTACCAAAAATTACCCACAATGAGTAATCTAAGGAGTTGATAGCATAAAGTAATTAAAATTTTTTTTTAATGTATGCATATATTTATAATAACAAACTATGTACACGTAAGTATTTAAATTTGTATATCACATGACTCGTCTTTTCAAAGCACATACGGTCGTGATGTCATATCGATTATGTAACACTGTGCCAGGTGCGCCATATTGGATTAAAGACGTATGCCCCTAACTTCACCCATAAACCAAAACTCAGTACTCTCACCACACCTTATTAACACCCCTCACTAGTGCCTTAATCGTCATCCAGTCTCGTCACCTCGCCTTTTCCCCTCCCCAATTAACCCCTTCTTCTACAATCCTTCAGAAACATATTTATATATATATAAAAAATATCTAAAAATGAAAGCGATTTATACCACTTGCCTAAACATCGTCGGAATTATATTCAAAATATCAATACATACACACTCTCTCAAATATATTCCCATTCACCGTACACCTCACATTCAACGACCAGCATTCACCTCCTCCGAATTACTCTTCTCTCATCAGACAACAATGAACCACCCTCAAACCCCCAGACATGTCATCCTCTAAACACACGACCATAACACCCTCCGACCATAACCCCCTCGAAAAGCATCGACGCCCAACTTCCAAACTACCCCTTCCCGCTGCAAGGCATCTCTTCCTACACCGCTCTCGCATGTAAGACAGCTGGCAGCCTTGTCAAAACCATCGTAAAACGATCAGTCATCTAGAAATCGATGCATTCATTAATATTGAAAAATTATTTTATTTAAATATATCTTATCTAATGTTTGAAAAATTTGGAGACATTACAAACACTAATTAATTGATCTAAAATGTTTTTTTAATACAATATCGGTTTATAAAATTCAAAATAGTTTAAAATTTGCACTTTCCCGTGACAGCTGGTAACATTTATAAAAAACGATTTTCTGATGGAGGTTTAAGGACTTAAACCTACAACCACTTAAACAGGAGTCGGGTGCTCCGACCTCTAAGACCTCTAAGTCTTCATGAAGGGTGATCCCTTAAATTATGTCTAATAGACATTCAAATAAAAAGGCTGCCATTCCTTTTTTTATACAGAAAAATTTTATGTATTAAACAACAGGTTATGTTTCTATTCAATGAATACATATAAACTTATGAACATTGACAATTTGCAGTTGGTTTTGTTTAATTTCATTGTATATGGCATTTGAAAGTAATTATAANTCCAAATAAAGAGGCTGCCATTCCTTTTTTTATACAGAAAAATTTTATGTATTAAACAACAGGTTATGTTTTTATTCAATGAATACATATAAACTTATGAACATTGACAATTTGCAGTTGGTTTTGTTTAATTTCATTGTATATGGCATTTTAAAGTAATTTTAAACGAAAAATGTTGTTTTAAAAACATGTTGTTTTCAAAAGCGATTTAAATCATGTCTATGCCAACATTGAGTATTTTAATATTAGTTTTAAATAATTGTCCAGCAAAAAGCATTCTTCACCTGTCGGCTAGCAAGCAAGCGAATATGTACAGGTATATAGTACTTTCTACTCGTATAAAAAATTACAACACATGTTTTTCAAGTTTGAATTTTCAGAATTACAATTTAGGTACATTTGAGACGTACAAATAAAATATATAGTTCCCTTACCGAAACAAAATAATTAATATTAAAATTATTTTCAATAAAATAATAAGATAAATCTTTAAAATCATGCTCTGAAATGCTTTCGCGTCTTCTAAAAATTGCTTAAAATAAAAACAATTTTGCAAATTTTTATTTCGCGATTATGATTTTGGAAAATAAATTTTGCTCTGCATACTTTTAAATGAACTAAGGCATAACATTTAAGTCACCCTTGTCAAATTTACTATAAATGTGTTTTCATTAATTTTATTTTTACCTCACAGAAACACTTACATCGTGATCTGACATGCCACGGTGCAATATCTTTATGATGTAAAATTTAGTTTACGCGATCAAATAATAGGTACGTACAAATAATTTGTTCAAGTTAAATGGTATTTCGTTAAAATATAAAATAATGATTTTTTGTGATAGGCACCCTTAAGAAAGGCGCAAACTAAACCGCAGAGGGAATGGAAAGACGGCGAGACAGGTGTACGCCGAGAAAGCCAACCGGCTAAAGGCAAGGGCGGCCATTCTTCTCACATGCGAAAATACATCTTTAATCACCCTGGAAATCAAACCCAGTTCACCATGATGACAAGCGAGCAGTCCAGAAAAAAACACCATAGATACCCCATTAACCAGCAGGCTACTCAAAAGTTTCTGAGTTAGCCGCCATCCAGTGATTCGGGGTCCCCTGTAATCGGGATGTCCCGCCATTTTCAATCTGTGTTATTGGACGTTATGCGTGTAAACTGAGTCTTCGAATTTTTCTACGCCCTCATTCACCTTACGAGACCTTCTCATGATATACTATTCTTCTTATCTTTGTGGAATAAACGACGTTATTGCAACTGTTGCAAAGGGAGCGAATCAATAACACTTACTACGATTACCAGGGTACAATATTTTCAGCATTTTTTCAGACCAATACTCAGAGGGGACACTTAGCAGAAAAATTCACATGGTGAAATATTTTTCACGGTAGAAGGTGGTAAATGTTCCATTGTTAGCCATGTAGTGTAATCATATCCGAAGTGACTGCGCCCATTTACTAGAATCGAATGTCAAATCTGTACGTACAATAAAGATAAAACTCTGCGGTTTGATTACCCTTTTACGTGAACCTCTTCTCTATTGTAACAAACAAAATTTGCTGTTGAATTTTTGTTTAATGCGAAGCTCGTATTAATGGCANGTGAACCTCTTCTCTATTGTAACAAACAAAATTTGCTGTTGAATTTTTGTTTAATGCGAAGCTCGTATTAATGGCACATTTTCATTTACTGGCTTTCGTGGTAGCCGTTATTATTGTGACCTTGTTTGTGACATATTTCTTTAATAAAAATTTAAATTTTTTTAAACAAATATTACAGTCACATATTTGTAACTAATTTTTACGTGTATCTCTGTAGACGAAAGAAAATTTAATGAATTTTGAAATTAATACGTTCTAAAATATTTATATTTTATTTTAATGGTTTTAAGTCTTAGAGATAATAACATTTAATTCTCTTGCAAAAAAATTATTTTTATTGATGGATTTTTTAAATTATTTATGTTTTAGTATGTTAAATAATTTTGACAGTTAATAATTGTAACCATTTACAAAGTAGTATATTAATATAACGCAAATATACTGTTGAAGTGGTAATGTTAATAAAACCTTTAAGTAATGTCGCAACCAAAAGTTCTTTTACGCTAAAAATAACGGAAAGAAAAATAACATTTTTAACTTCAACAATAAATACATTTTCAACTAACGCAAGCTTACACTGATTTGAAGGTTGTCAAATGGTGGACAGAAGGGAACAACGATAACCTTGTAAAATTAAGTTACTGTATTTACATTTTAAAGCATAGTACGAGAACTAACAGTAGTTTACATGTACTCTCAAATCTTGTAAATCAGTTTGCGTGTGGCAATTACGCATATATTAAAGAGCATATAGTATTTCCACTTAACAAAAGAGTTTTTTTTTCATTATGTTAATTTTGCCACAATCAAATGTAATATTACGCTAAACGTAACAGGAAGAACAAAATATTTTGGTAACTACGACATTAAATAAACGTCCAACCAACACAAGTTCACACTGTCTTTGCGTTGGAAAATGGCGGATAGAAGTGTACAGCAATAACGTCGTAAAATTAAACCACCGTATTTAACATTCACAGTATACTATGATAACTAAATGTAGACTCTACCCGCTCTCAAGTCTTCCACAATAGTTTACGCGTGCCAATTATGTAAAAATTTACAAAACATTAATTATTCCCACGTAACAAAAGATAACTGCACCGTGTCGTTATGTTATTATCAATATCGATAATAAGAAACGCACACAGACATAATAAGATAGAGCTGTTGGTGGGGCGTCAGGTTCCGTAAAGTAGAGTACGTCAAGCGCTGGGGGGACGGGTACGGTTCCTCACCTAGGCGTAATTTTCTTTCGTTAGTAATATTTATTTTGGTGCAAATATAATTGTTCTTTATATATTTTAAATCGTAATGCTTTGATTAAACCAAAGAAAACACAAGGAAATTTTTAATACAAATGTTAACATCAGTTCATCACAAAATTAGTTTTGCCGCAACATAAACACCGTTGTAATGTTGACAAGACAGTAAGGAACTAATGTGGTTACGTAAAAACTAAATGTTACATTTACATTACTACTTTATTAGTATGTTATATTAACAGTAAAATTAGTTACAGACCATTCACAGATAACAACAAAATACTGTTGCAGTAACATTAGTCCTGTTGTCACAACATTATACTTTTTTTCTGTGTAGTACAAAATCTCTAGAACAAATACAATTACAATAATAGAAAGCATAGGCATGTTTCGGAATAAAGACGGCGAATGAGAACAACGTAGCGCATATCACACTTCTACTTATAGCAGTTATAGTTCATTCACGGTTACTTACAACTTTTTTTCTGTGTAGTACAAAATCTCTAGAACAAATACAATTACAATAATAGAAAGCATAGGCATGTGTCTGGATAAAGACGGGGAATGAGAACAACGTAGGGCATATCACACTTCTACTTATAGCAGTTATAGTTCATTCACGGTTACTTACAACTTTTTTTNGTGAACCTCTTCTCTATTGTAACAAACAAAATTTGCTGTTGAATTTTTGTTTAATGCGAAGCTCGTATTAATGGCAAGTTTTCATTTACTGGCTTTCGGGGTAGCCGTTATTATTGTGACCTTGTTTGTGACATATTTCTTTAATAAAAATTTAAATTTTTTTAAACAAATATTACAGTCACATATTTGTAACTAATTTTTACGTGTATCTCTGTAGACGAAAGAAAATTGAATGAATTTTGAAATTAATACCTTCTAAAATATTTATATTTTATTTTAATGGTTTTAAGTCTTAGAGATAATAAAATTTAATGCTCTTGCAAAAAAATTATTTTTATTGATGGATTTTTTTAATTATTTATGTTTTAGTATATTAATAATTTTGACAGTTAATAATTGTAACCATTTACAAAGTATTATATTAACATAACGCAAATATACTGTTGAAGTGGTAATGTTAATAAAACCTTTAAGTAATGTCGCAACCAAAAGTTCTTTTACGCTAAAAATAACGGAAAGAAAAATAACATTTTTAACTTCAACAATAAATACATTTTCAACTAACGCAAGCTTACACTGATTTGAAGGTTGTCAAATGGTGGACAGAAGGGAACAACGATAACCTTGTAAAATTAAGTTACTGTATTTACATTTTAAAGCATAGTACGAGAACTAACAGTAGTTTACATGTACTCTCAAATCTTGTAAATCAGTTTGCGTGTGGCAATTACGCATATATTAAAGAGCATATAGTATTTCCACTTAACAAAAGAGTTTTTTTTTTCATTATGTTAATTTTGCCACAATAAAATGTTATATTACGCTAAACGTAACAGGAAGAACAAAATATTTTGGTAACTGCGACATTAAATAAACGTCCAACCAACACAAGTTCACACTGTCTTTGCGTTGGAAAATGGCGGATAGAAGTGTACAGCAATAACGTCGTAAAATTAAACCACCGTATTTAACATTCACAGTATAGTATGATAACTAAATGTAGACTCTACCCGCTCTCAAGTCTTGCACAATAGTTTACGCGTGCCAATTATGTAAAAATTTACAAAACATTAATTATTCCCACGTAACAACAGATAACTGCACCGTGTCGTTATGTTTTTATCAATATCGATAATAAGAAACGCACACAGACATAATAAGATAGAGCAGTTGGTGGGGCGTCAGGTTCCGTAAAGTAGAGTACGTCAAGCGCTGGGGGGACGGGTACGGTTCCTCACCTAGGCGTAATTTTCTTTCGTTGGTAATATTTCTTTTGGTGTAAATATAATTGTTCTTTATATATTTTAAATCGTAATGCTTTGATTAAACCAAAGAAAACACAAGGAAATTTTTAATACAAATGTTAACATCAGTTCATCACAAAATTAGTTTTGCCGCAACATAAACACCGTTGTAATGTTGACAGGACAGTAAGGAACTAATGTGGTTACGTAAAAACTAAATGTTACATTTACATTACTACTTTATTAGTATGTTACATTAACAGTAAAATTAGTTACAGACCATTCACAGATAACAACAAAATACTGTTGCAGTAACATTAGTCCTGTTGTCACAACATTATACTTTTTTTCTGTGTAGTACAAAATCTCTAGAACAAATACAATTACAATAAAAGAAAGCATAGGCATGTTTTTGAATAAAGACGGGGAATGAAACCAACGTAGCGGATATCACACTTCTACTTATAGCAGTTATAGTTCATTCACGGTTACTTCCAACTTTTTTGAAGCCCTGCTAATTTTCCTCTTCCATAATATTCCTCCGCCTCATGTAAGCGAAGATTAACCAAGTCTGGAAAATTTACCAAATGGACAACGCACCGCATTCGTGCGAACTTCGTGTAATAGAAGTTTGGATAAGAACTATTTCTTACAAGGCATTTCCAATACATGTATTTTATTACTGTTTTGTTCGTACTTATTATAAATGAAATCCTATAAATTGTATATAAAATGCAAAAGAAAAGTTTAATTTAATAGAAAATTGGTTACATTTATGTTAACACGAGTATAAAGCGATTGTGATAAATTACTTACTTATGAAACTGCCAAACACGTCATACGTATGTGATTTTTAAAATTTTTCTTTCAAAATTATGAATAAATCGGGAATAGATCATAAGTGGAATCAATTTCACGATCTGTCTCGAATAACAACCAAAAATTATACCGCACGAATAATATTCTCACTTACTTGGGTTACGAATTTTACGTTTCGTTTCAATTACTTTTAAAGCTGTAATTCGAAATTGAAGAATAACGAAACAGTTATAGTTAAAAGCAGATCATTATTCTTATTTCATTTGTTGGCAGTGTCCCAGGCCTAGTGATAACAACCAATTTATGCGCAAAAAATTTTGAATATTTTTAAACGTTGCTAACAAAATACAATACTGAAAGCTGTATGGTTTTCAAACATACCTACTTACTTATAGTCCGTCATTTAACTTTATGAATTATTTCTTGAATAGTTCAGGGAAGCTCTGGATCTGGATAAATTCCATAATATCCTATTTCACATGTGTACGAAGATACTGTATTGTTTACTCAATGCCGCTAAGCTTTCAGTTGTATACAAAATACAAGCCGACATCACAGTTTCCTTCCAGGGCAGCGTGCGGGGTCCATAAATATCTAGAGTCGTGTGAAAGATTGACAACGATTCTAAATATTCGCTTGGGCGCTCCGTTTTGAGGGATGCCAAAACGCGCTCTGTGGGGGGCAGATACACTCTCTCTGTGCTTTGAATATTGCATGTCGCGCTTCACGCGCGCGTAATTCACTTGCCGAAGCTCGCTGTTAGAGCAGCCATGTCTCGTAGGAGCAGGTACTGAATACCACTCCGCGATATCCACTTTCGCTGTCGTGTTTATCCATAACCACATCCACATGATGAGACATTCAGTTTCAATTAAAATTTGACAATCATAACAATACTTTACATATACCTCTGATATTGACAGGTAATCACAGATTTCAACAAAAAAACTCATTAAAGATATTTAGAGCCACAGTTTTCTAGTTTCTGAGAATATTTTATGGTTTCGTAATATTACAATGTGATAAAAATACCGACTCATTTGTAAAAAAAATTTTATCACCATTTTTAAGCGCAAATATAGTGGGGAATTTAAATTGAAAATGTAATGAGTAAAATATTGAGAATCTATTTAACCGTACATTTTTACTCTAGCTAAAGTGTTTATTGAAGTCAGATGAGTGTATGTGGCATTTTCGATGAAATGCGACACTTGCTTCACCTGCAGTAGGTCCTAGGGGTTTAGTTTATAGCTATTTGAACTTAAAAACATTGAACTTAAAGTTAAAATTAAAATACGGTGAATCACATTAAGAGTTTCCAGGAAGTATTATTCATGACATTCTAAAAACATAAACAATTATTTTGACGTGAAACGTATCGTATTAATTTCAAATAATTTTATTTTTGTACATAAAATATATGAACATTAAATACATTCAATTTTTTTTCAAATTTAATTACCATCATTGTTATAAATATTTTCACGATAATATTTCATATAAGTACGGAAAAAATGTAATAAATGCTAAAAACTTAGAAAATCATTTTACCCTCTAAACCCCCTCAATATCATCAAACACCGTGGTGAAATCCGCACTCACACTTTTGAAATCAGAAAGAAAACCTTTAATATTGCGAATAATTATTTCGAGAAAATAAAATAATGAGAATAATTTAATTAAGAAAATGTTTCGATTTCGCAGTGTTATAAATAACACTATCATAGATTTAATTTAGTTATAACATAGCTAGTATCGCTAACAGTCCTACGAAACGAATACTGCTAGTATAAGAATATCAAATTGTTTTTAAAAAATGCTTAATTTTTTAGGGACTAATTGGAGCTGAGATGTAAAAAACAGTTACATTTTCATGACCAATATATCGGCATGTGTGAGAGCCACAGTGCTGAGAGCTGACGCAACTTCCTGGCGTCTTGCGTCAATGACACTCTTTGTAGATAGCAGCTGAGTGTTGTTTTGGAAGGGACTGAGGGGTGCTTCTTGACATTCCCCCTCGGCGGCGTATTCTGCGGATTACATCTCGGCATATTGTTTTGTTGCCAGCTTGCAGGGAAGTGTCCTCGAAAGCCTTCCACTTCGCTCCCCGCTCCGCCAATCAAAAACTGTTGTCTGCGAGCGTTACGTGTGTTACAGTTCTTCCTTTCTACAGTATGTCGTAGTACCTTGTGCGGTGGAGGGGGTAAGACACTCTTAATATGACACTNTTCTGCATTTATTGTGTTGAGGGTTGCATCACTATAAGGAGATCCACTTTACTTCTACCTTAACTTATATGTGGAAAACCTGAAATCAGTGGTCATCTGAGGGAAAGGGCTCTCTCCAGATATGAAACCGGGAATTTCAAATTACTTTTCTTATAGTTTGTTCAAGACTCTTTTTTTTTTGTTCCGAAGACGTTTTATGATTTATTACTCAATATAAATTCAAAATCATTTCAATAATGACGTTCATAATATATTTTAGTGAAAATATGATTATCATGCCTTGAAATATTGACTCGTACAAATTGTTATAGTTATTTTATCACTCAATTTTGATGGAGCTTAAAAGTGCGTAACATTAATTCAGTGGAATTATGCTGCAATTTCTTTGAAATCGGATATTTTGTTCATTAGCGATAATAATTTTACTGTTGAAAATTTTAACTTAGAATTTTGTCTTAAAGTTTAAAACTTTCAATAATGACGAATTTCTTAACCGATATGCAAGTGAATTTTTTCATTATACATATTCTATAACATGAAAAACTATTTTGATCAATATAATAAGGTACTAATTTTGTTAGAATTTGAGAGTTGTAATTAAGAATATATAAATGTAAAATGTCTAAAGCAGGTTTCATTCCTTTTAAAAAGTCATGCTCCTCAGTGATATTTTTTCACCCATAATTTTGTCCCATATTTCCCATATCGCAACGAAAAATTATGCAGATATGTGGAAAATAGTTTTATATTCTTGAACGCCGTTAAAAGTTTGAGTTATATCCCTAAAAATTTTAGCTATAAAACTGGCTGGAATATTTTTTTATTACACCCACGAATGAATGTCAATCGTGACGGGTTTGCTCCTCAACTTCCTATAAATTCAATTTTAGCATAGATAAACACCTTTTATTTGTGGCAGTGCAGTATTCTCACAGAACATGCAATGTCGGGATCCTGCAATGCTACACTCCTAACATTTATGCTACAATTACGAGGTAAAAACATTTACAGTGAAAAGTTGGAAGAATGCTATGTTTAATGCAACAATTCGGATCTTCTTAGAGAAATTCAACTTTGAAATGCGGGGAGAAAATAAGTTTCAAAAAAGGCATCTATTAAGATGTGTATTTGACTAACGGTAAGCTTATACCATTCCAATTTTGCATGTAAGAAACATTCCCCGTTGTCTAATCTGAATTCTGTAAACTAGCATTTCAACCACAAATCTGATTCTTAATTTGGTTAACATAACTCCTGAAAATACGTAGTACAGTCAATCAGTTCGTGAGCGCAGTTGTACGTGGCTGCCTACATGCACTTGTTGGTCAACGAACTCTGCTAGTAATAANTTCAATCAGTTCGTGAGCGCAGTTGTACGTGGCTGCCTACATGCACTTGTTGGTCAACGAACTCTGCTAGTAATAAATGCACATATATTCAAGTATATTATTTTTCATTGTAAAATCGTATCATAAACCATACATGTGAATTCATAGTAAACGATTATTTCTTGTACATAACAGCCATTAGTTACAAACCGGCTGCATTAGTCTAGACGATTCCCAATTACTTCGAAACAGGATGTGAAATATTTTTTTCATATTTGGGTCAGTTTAAGGACAGTTAATTAAATATGTACAGTTTATAAGTACGCGCAGGTAAAGTAATGACGTATATTACCTTTATTACCCAGAAGGAAGCGAAATACTAATTCCTGCAAAGAAGGTAACATGCTTTCTCGGTTTTCGGGCTGTTAAGAAGAAATCTGTGATTGTTTGTACATCTAGTAAATATGCGCATTTTTAAAGGTTGCTGCATTTTTATAATAAGAAAATTATAAATATATCACGACACAATATCGCAGACTAATCTGTTATATTTTACGAGTGGACAATATGAAATTCGCAAATGTTCTCTGAAAGATGAAGACAAGTATGATAAACCTAATTCTGACAGACATCTCTGTCAGTTAAAAATAATTGAGTAAAGTTACTACTCGAAACAAAATTTGAATTTAATTTTATGATATTTACTTTCTCTTTGCAAAAACATGCTAATTTTTACCTTGGTAACATCTGTTCCGCGATCACGGGATTCTGAATTAGAGTCCCAANTCTTTGCAAAAACATGCTAATTTTTACCTTGGTAACATCTGTTCCGCGATCACGGGATTCTGAATTAGAGTCCCAAGATTTTAGTATACCATAACATCTGTGGCGGCTACAAAACTAAATTTATTTATTCACTTATTGTCATTAAAATAGATGCTACCAGACCGCATTTTTTACACGAGACTAAAGTAGTTTTACAGTACTACCAAAGGTAATACCTTCTACAAATGAATTAAGTTTGGCTGCTATAAGTGACAAGGAAATTGCAGTCATGTGCCGTTAATACTGCTAAAATCTTGTTAATGTGAGCGGTTGTAAGACAAAGCTCTATGCAGCATGATCACTGTANTGTGCCGTTAATACTGCTAAAATCTTGTTAATGTGAGCGGTTGTAAGACAAAGCTCTATGCAGCATGATCACTGTACATGTATAATAAATAACAGTGAGTAGTTAGTATACTTTGGCGATTCATCCATTTCGACACGGGTATGAACAACTTAACGGAGTTAGAGAGAGGGTGAATCGTCCCACTACGGGAGATAGAGTGGTCGTTTCATAGAATGTCCCAGCACTTGAACTGTTGCGACCAAACTGCGTTACAGTGTTGGTAGAATTGGGTGAATGTTGGAACACATCGGTGCCGGGAAGGCTCTTCGCCACCCGGAATGAGCACCAGAAGTCAGGAACGTTTCGTAATATAACAATTATATACGCAAACAACAATATTTATTTCCACAATCCAGAGACATGCAGCGGCATTAATAATTACCTCTGTTTTCACATATTACAAGGTGACTTGCAGAACAAGAGAGTATCGTGTAAGACCTGCCATCTTCCACATACACCTTGGAGAATTCGTTTGAGTTATACTGTAATTGGGTGAAACGAACGACTCAGGAATGGCAGTGCATCGTCTTTGGTAACGAATACAGATTTTGTCTGGACGGACGTGGATGATAAACGCAATTATGTGTTGCTTAATCTTTCGTGGTAGTGATGAAGGAAACACTGACGGCACTGTGGTACATTAATGGGAATTCTGCCGCCTCATGATGCTGTTACTACAGGCGACGCATGTTTCCTCGCTATGTGTGATCCAACAATATACTAAATATAGCCTTGCACTGAGCAATAATGGCCAAATAAACGGCCTAATTGTNCGCTATGTGTGATCCAACAATATACTAAATATAGCCTTGCACTGAGCAATAATGGCCAAATAAACGGCCTAATTGTTTTGATGTTGAAATTATTATGTATATATAAATATCACTGTTACCAATGCCATTGCTAAGTTCCACTCCACGGCTATGTCATCTGCAGTGTACAGCAAATTTTATCGCGATGAATGGATTTATATTAANGTGCTAAGTTCCACTCCACGGCTATGTCATCTGCAGTGTACAGCAAATTTTATCGCGATGAATGGATTTATATTAAAAAGCTTACAGATATGGCTGGCGTGTATCAGAGTGACTAAAACACCTGAAACAATGTGGTATACTAACTACACAGTAAGAGTTGGAGTACTTGTTGTGAAATCTGTATAAAATATATTCGGCAAAGTGCTCAGATAAGTAAAGGTATTAGATATTTATAAATACGAATACAACATACTAGCAGTGAAGACAAAAAATACTGTAAATGAAGTCAAATCGTCATATATTTTCTCGATGTTCTGAAGCTTTTCTTCCTTGTCCGTCTCAATATAGCAAAATTATCAGTGCTGATTTCTCGTGATGCCATTGTGCAGCAAGCTAATGAACTGAATGATGGCCATCATTCATTTTCTTATTTATAAGGCGGTATATGCACCACTCTGGCATAATAGGAAGAGTGTTGTTAAGAACTGTAGATAGCAAGTAGAGGGATTATGGGGGCTTTGCCACATCGGGACCTGGGACCGGAGCGTCGGAGCGGTTCGTGCTCTCTCATTCTGGTCAGCCGCTGGCCATCTTGGATCCAAGTGACCTCGACCCTGCCCTTGGCCCCGGTGACCTTTGACCTAGAAAACCGAGAAAATCCCCAAAAAAAATAAATAAAAGGAATAAAATACATCTAAAAATTCGAAAAATTATTAAAAAAATTAAACTAAAAAATATTAAAAATTATAAAAAAATTATTAAATATGTATTTTAAAAATGTATTTAAAAAACTTGTAATTTCCGGAGGTACCAACACCCCCTCCACCAATTCATATTCCTCCATCTTGGTAGGTGCAGTCCACCTTTGTAGGCGTCACAGCCACCATCCACTATTTTGGTCGGTGAAGTCTGCAATCTTAGTAGGTGCAGTCCGCCATCTTGGTAGGTGACACAGTCGTCATCTGACATCGTAGTATATGCAGCCGTCCACCATTTCGGTCAGTGCAGACGTCCACCATCATGGTTGTTGCAGGCCGACATATTAGTAGGTATTACAACCACTGTCCGCCATCTTAGTTTTCTTTGTTCGTCATTTGTTTAAACATTACTGAGGTTTGTTTCTTACCTTCGTTCGACCGCCATATTGGTTTTTTCGTTTGTCATTTGTTTTCCATTCTGGTGCTGTNTTCGTTCGACCGCCATATTGGTTTTTTCGTTTGTCATTTGTTTTCCATTCTGGTGCTGTCCACAGCACTGCGCCCAGCAGACTACTGATCCTCTCCACTCCCCTCTTTCAATATATTTATTTGACCAATTGCCCAACCCCTGATTCTCATTGGGTAATTGACTATTCTGTTTAAATATATTCAATTGCCATGCCAATGTTACTCATTTGCTAATTATTCGGGTGCTTTAGAAAACATTCATTCTACTAATTAGTCAGTTCCCCTCCACCCCCTGCCAATATATTTAATTGCTCTTCCTATGTTTGGCGTTGGCTAATTACTCAGGTGTTTTCGGAAAACTTCGTTCCGACTAATCAGTGGCCTACTTTACTAGCGAGGGCGGACTATTTTTTGGCATGAATAAATTAGTAACAAAATGATTGTCATACACATACTGTAAAATATATCTTAACACATAATTAAATGGCTAGCGATCCAAAAAAAATAATAATAATCGCTGTTAAATCATATACACAAATAAACATAAAAATGGAACAACAACCACAATTTAACGTAGTAATCCAAAAACCAGTGCCGTTAGAAAAATTCCCTGGTAGTCAGGAAGAAGATATTTCTGAATTCATAAAACAATTTGAAACAGGGGCAGAAATTAACTAGTGGAACGAAGAAATTAAGATCAAAAGACAACATATATATATATATATACATATAAGGTCCAGCTAAAAGTGTGTGTGAAAACATTATTAACAAAACAGAACCTCACTTACTCACATAGANACTCAGGTGTTTTCGGAAAACTTCGTTCCGACTAATCAGTGGCCTACTTTACTAGCGAGGGCGGACTATTTTTTGGCCCTTAAAAACTCTTTATAAGATGCACCCCGAGTCCTCGCGGAAAATCACGAGGAAATGAACATTTTCGTCACACCACTCCACAGTTACTCTAACAGCCGGCTGGTCCGTGTAGGTTACGCCGTGTAGTAGAGGATATATACTTGTATATTTTTTCTCGGGGATGAACTAATTACCCTGACGTGTTCCACCGTGACGAGAAGACTTGGTGGAAGGTCTCGGCCTCGAGCCCAGTCCGGGAAACTTTGCCTTTTGAAAACACGGCTATGTCCATATTCTTTCTCCTGCAAATCGCAGACACTAATATTATACATTTTTCGGAAAAGTTCCTACTCATCTTTCGTACATTCTTGTATAAGTGGACATCAAGATTTTTATTTACCAACTCCTCCAGCGAACAAGGAAGCGCTGAGTTAGAGCTTAACTTGTAATAGTAAGAGTTTTATATTCGCACGTTAATGTGTCCCGGACATAAAAGCTTTATAAATCATCAGAGCAGCATAGCCAGTGAATTGTACCATCACAAAACTGAATTTCCAGAACTACTCGAGAATCTCAAATACTTACGCGTCGGTACCCACAATTCAGTTCACTGTACTTGCTCACATATTCTGACCTGAAAGGAGAAAATTTGGCGACGGGCACTTCCATTTCTTCTTCTATATCACTGTATTCAAAGTCGGAGTTAATGGGGCTCTCTGATACACTGGAAGAGTATAAGCTGTAAGACATTCTGGCCGGTGGGGACTGGCACGGGTTGCCTAACAATTGCGGGTTCCTACTAGCTAGTAAACGGCCTTGGCGAAGTTGCTCCTTATGACAATATGGTGCGGAGAAGCTGAAGAATATTATTGTCATTTTCTTCTGCGTTGCTGTTGCAGTTATTTTCTTCTTCACTTGACATCATGGCTATCGTAAATTTAACAGGGGTTTAAATCTCTGCAAGTTTCGAAATGGTCACTGGGCTTTCCTCTTGAAATAGCGAAAAAAGAACAACAGCGAGAAGAATTACCACTTTTCCGACGGGGTTCGGGGTGCGTCATACAAAGAGATTTAAAGGGAAAAAAAGTCCTCCGCGATTAAAGTAGGCCACCGATTGGTCGGAACGGAGGTTTCCGAAAACACCCGAGTAGTAAGACAATGAGAAACATTGGCGGAGCAATAAATTATATTTGAAGGAGGTTGGCAATTATCCAATGAGAATCAGGGGTCGGGCAAATGGTCAATTAAATAAATTGGAAGGGGTGAGTGGAGGGGTCAGTGGTCTGCTGGGTGCTGTTCTGGGGACAGTACCAGTAATGTAAAACACTTGACAAACGAAAAAACCAAGATGGTGGTCGAACAAAGGTGCGAGGCAAACTCCAGTAATGTAAAGACAAACTTATCGACAAACGAAAATAAAACAAGTTGGTGGATGGAGGCTGTGATGCCTACCAATATGGCGGACTGCACCAACCAATATGGCTGATGACTGCTCCTACCAATATGGTGAACTGAACCTACCAAGATGGTAGATTTAGAATTGTAGGAGAGGAGTGTGGGGTACCCCCGTAAATGTGTTTTTTTAACCCATTTTAAAAATAATTTTGAAGCAATTTTTGAATATTTTTGTAATATAATTTTTTATAATTTTTTTGGAATGTTTAGGATTTTTTAATTTTTTGGAATATTTTTTGGATTAAAGATTACAGGTATAAAGATCAAAGGTCACCGGGGTCAAAGCCAAATGTAAAGGTTAAGGTCACATGTATCCATGATGGCTGCCTGCTGACCGGATTGACAGAGCACGATCAGTTATGACGTTCCCGTTCTTGTTCCAGGTCCCGATGTGTCAATGTCCCCATAATCCCTCTACTATAGCATTTTAGATTTCTTGACTTGCTACTAGATTGCGCCACGAGCAAACGGAAGTAATTTCAGTACAGTTTTACCTTGTATCGAAGCAGGAACGGGTTTCAGAAACAGGAAGAAATTATCGTATGGCTTCATTCTCTTTAAAGCTGTCTTTAAACGATCTTAGGGTATAACAATTGTGACTATGAATAGAGTACTTGGAAGGATGCAGGGCCCAACTTCCAACGGACGTGGTGGCACTGTGACATTTTCCCACAAATATAACCCCTTATCCTTTCCAATCCTCATGTGGCACTAATCATATCAGTGTTGTTAACAATTTTTTATTTTTATATGTTTTCTTTTTTATTTAATGCTTTCGTTAGTTACTTGTAGTCTGAAATCTCTTTCCTGGATTTTCAGAAGTGAATGTTTGCCTTCTGCTTATTAATAGCTCTGCCTGCCATGCCTGCACCCACGGAATTTAAAGGGGGTGTCAATTCTAAAGAAATTCCTTTCCAACTCAAATTTTAAAGATAACAGTTTAAATGAGACAAATATTAGAAATAAATTTCTTAGAGAATACTTCGTGTTCACAAAATAAAAAAAAAAAATCATTTTTCGAATTTTTTTGGTAAAATAAAAATTTCGTCAGAAATGTCACGTAAAATACTTTTTGTTTGACACTGTTATCTTTTAAATTGATGCACCGTACAAGGAATTACTTTTGCATCGCCCCCAATAAATCTCCTAGGCAGCAGGTTTCGTATGGCAACACCTTTAACTCCTCAGCCTTTATGCCAGATTGTTTAACCTCGGTGCAGAGAAAAAGGTTTATTGGTGGCTTATAGATTTAATTTAACGAAAATTGTTCCTGAAAAGACACATAAGTTCATGACTTTGCTGGACTTGGAGCTAACGATCTCGTGAATCTAACACTGTGCTGGTATAGCCGCGCCCATGAAGTTCACCATTTATTATTATATCGTTTTAAACAGTCATCTGGTTTAATTCTGTACTGTATTTAATATATATGTTATGAGTAAAGCGAGTTCTTTAATAATCAGATATGAAAAAATTTTACTGTCACGCGTTATGCTAGCGTACAACTGACTGAATGCACCCAGCTAAGTTGGAAACAAATTAATTAAATAGTTAGAATATTGGACTTTGTATTCCGAGTATAATGTTAAATGTATGACACATCAAGTTGTTTTGTTTTCTGCTTTCTACGAATAGGAATACGATCTGACATGTTAAAATCCCATTTATTTGCCTACCAATTTCACGTTTTCGATTGCATGGCACATGAACAAAGTGATCTGACCCATGACAATGTTAATTTTAAATAAGGCAGAAGGATACAAAATGAGTAGGAGGGTAGATCTTTAGGAGGTTTTTCTAATATGTTCAATTAAATGTGACCAGCATATATAAAAATGTATACCGAATATAAAATAGACATTTACGAAAACAAGGAATAAAAATTGTGAAATATGAAAAAACTTGCAACTTTAAGTGAAGCAAGACTAAATTTCCAACTTGTCATTCTACGTCAAAAATTACTAAATTTATATGCAGGAGCTATTTTTAATAGCATTATGGGTTCAGCCTAGTTTTATATTTGCAGGCCGAGAACAAAACGTACGTTGGAATTAAGAGAATTACGAAAATCCTAGTGCTGGCGTTTTATACAGATTTTCCTTTAGGTGTTCTCAAAACAAACGAATAGGAAAAAACTTATTACACTTATATAATTTTTTGTGTCAAAAAAGCAAGGCCACAGGTTTAACTTCTGAGGTAGGATGCATTTCTTTTTGAGTATATGAACTACGTAAACATGAAGCGGAATTTGCCTTCCATCCGCTTTCAAAGGTTAGCACCATAATTTCTCCTTACTCACACACTTAAAAAGGCGAGTCAATATTGCAAAGAAAATCCGTTACAGTGAAGGCTTCTTAATTACTTTATCACCACGAACTAAGCGAACAGAGCCATACGTGGGACAACGATTGAACATTACTAATTTGACATAGGGTTCAAAACCAAGATGTTCTGTTATCGTCAGATTGCTTTACAGTTTATAAAACGCCAAATGTGACATAAGTTTGACGAATCTCATAGACTACACCGTTAAGAATTTTGTCATTTGGATAATATTGTCACAATAATAAAAATGTTTTGCTACTTGCTGTTCGGTTGCATACTTACAATATCGAGTCTAGACTCTCGATAGCGGCCGCGATGGTGTAGTGGTTAGACTATTCGCCTCCCACCCAGGCGAACTGGGCCCGATTCCCGGCAGGGTCACTCCCGAATTTTCGAATGTGGGAATCGTGCCAGACGCTGCCGCTGGTCGTTGGGCTTTCTTGGGGATATACCGTTTCCCTGTCCCATCATTCCTGCGTTGTTCCTCACTCACCTCGGTCCCCATTCACCAGCTATCAAGACCTCTATGTTAAGAGCCGCTTAAATTTTCAACTTCCCCTATACTATTGATAGTGATAGCATGATTTATTATATCGTTTAAGATTTGAATGCTTATTGTTCAGTTAATGAAAAGCATCATTATTATTTTCAATTCAAGGTTTTTTTTCCCAAACAGATAGTATATATATATATTGAGCATTTTTCTCTTGCTTGACTTAAAAATTGCCCAACTTAAGAATATTGTATTATCATATAGCCGATAACCTACGCACAAAATTCGAATCAGTGGGGCCAAGAGAGGAGGTGCATTAATAAAATATTGGACTCGCATTCTAGAGTACCTGGGTTTGTATTCCGTACCAGCAATACTGATTTTGGTTTTCCTTGGTTTCCCGAAATCACTCCAGACGAATGCCGGTATGGTTCCGTTCCTGCTTCTCTGAGCAACTTGCTGCATCTCTAATAACCTCGCTCTCAATGATACGTTAAGCCCTACCCACTCACCCCACTCCACCTACCTTCGAATCAGTGGAAAACTGCCTCGCAATCAAATTTAAATATTAGAATCAACGAAAATGGTTCCATTTTGAATCGGTGGAAAAGCATTGGTAGTTTCAGTGAAACATTTGAACTGACTGAATAAGCGATAGCCAACTACATGCGGCGAATTGAATATTTATTACTACCTTTTTATTTTATTATTTTAATTATTATGTTCAATAAACAGGTTTCCTATTATAACTATTTATATTGTGGAATTTACGTAATTTTGAAAAGGCGAAAAAACTTTTGGTGGCCAGGATTTGGACTCACAGAAACTCGTTCACTTAATTGAGCTACCACGCAAACGTTGACTAAAAAAGAGAAAATATATAAATTGAATGTCTTGATCGAAACAAAATTTAGCTTTAAATTGTATGCAGTTGCTTTTCGATTTTATTTCAGTTGGTAACATTAGGATTGTTATTCAATTTGTACGTATGAATGCAATCACTGCACGACATTTGTTCCGATTTAAAACTTTAATACGACCGCTATGATGATTACGTGAAAACGAAATGGAATACATCTAAAAAAAAATGAAAAACGGAATGTTTATGTTACATCTTATAATGGTATTCTAAAACATACAACCCTCATAAAAATTTTTTTTATTGTTTTTATTAGTTTATGTAATGTTATATCATTAGCTTCACCTTGTTTAACTGATCCATCAGTCAAAAATCAAATCACTGAATAAAAGAGAATAAAATGGTTAATAAATCAGTGGAAAATGTCTAAATCAACAAGTGAAGGAAAACTGGTATATTGTTACTGACACACCAGTTAAATGGACTGAAGTGACTGTAGAATAAGTCAGGTGCTGTTAACTGATTTAAGAAGTTAAAATCTTACCGATTCAGATTAAGCGTGTAGCGGTATCAGAATATTCTATTAATGACCCATAATATTCTAAGAAAAATGCCAGAATGTTTCGTTAACGTCGGATTATAATTTTAAATGTTATAACTGTTCGAGTATTTGTTGGTTACTGAATCTATACGCAAAAATATCAGGTAAAAGGGAAGTCACACAGTCACGTGATTCAGTAGGGATATCTCTGCCGCACCAGGATGTCTTTCCTTTTATATCCATCCCGTCTTCGCACCACCGCGATAATCTCATTTGATTTACTCCTCATATCAAGGGCAGTGATGTGACCCCTTTCCCGATCCTCTAAGCGGAACCTAATTAAAGCTTTAACGTTTCACGGAAGACAATTATTTCGTTCATTACAGGGCACACGTGTGATGCTGATATTTAGACCAGGCTCCTCTCTGAAGCAGGAGAAACAACTGGTGTGACGTTGGCTATTTACTGTTTAATTAAGTATTTTATTTAATATCATAACTGGGTATGACTTTAAAACTAAATAAACCTGTAGTCACAACTAAAATCAATAAGTGTAATGTCATAAAACATATGTATCTACCCAAAAAATATTTCCGAAAGTAGAACATTAACATGGTTAGCTCAGGATTCAGCACTTAGTTTGAATATATCTGTGTTAACATGATCAGCGTTAATTACTTAAGAAGTAAAAAAACTACGGCTTAGTTTTTTTTTTTACAAAATGGTGCATGTTACCACTATAACTAAGAGGAATAGATTCTAATGTTAGAAGTTATTATCAATTGTTCTAGTCAAAAATGGTTGTTAGAAAGATGGGCAGAAAAAAGCAGATCCAATTTCAGAAGAAAGTTAGTTAAAATTGTAGGAAACAATGGTCTCTAGATGCACGTCAATATAAGAGTACGTTGTTCCTTTACGGAGCATAGTTAACATATGCTATGAAAGGCAGTTTTTCCGGCACAACACGGAGAAAGGATGAAATTAAATGTTGAGACGAAGAAAAATCAAGCAGAGGAACTGGAATATCCTTAAAAAAATTCGCGCGCTTCAGTAACGTCCACCACATTGCCATCTACAACGTACGTCCTCAAAACTTCTCGCGTGTCGGGATTAGGTTTCGAATCACGCAACTCAATTTCAAAAAGTAGTGTTGTTTTTTATGTATTTTACTTATTAAATTATTTTTATATACGTCATCGACTATAAACGGACCAAATTTTTCTACTTGACAATTTAATAACATACACAATGAAGCCTAAATACAACTAATGAGGCTCACAGATTTCCAGAAAAATTTTTCCACAGTAAGAACCAATAAAGACGAACACAAATTTGCACCCATGTCTAAACAGAGATTCGGACCCAGAACCCCTCGAACAGAAATCCCACTCATATGTTTAACATTTAGAGTCCCTTATGAAACTGTGTTTTATTACGTATATTTTTCCACGAGAGAAGTAGAACTGTTGCATAGTATTTCGATATATTTATGTGTGCTGATTCCCTGAATAAAAGTAAGCAATACTTCAAAGCAGTTTATGCTTTAATGTAAAAACGTTTTCTCCCCTGCATGCTTGTGCGTACATATACCAACGGGTAATTGTATCACACGTTTATCTTAAAATGGTGTTTACCTGAATTTGAACGTTCAAAGCAGAACCAGACGATTAAAATATATCCGTGCTGATAAAGTAAGTTGAACAGTAAACTTTTATTTTCAAAGAATTACATGCTGAAAACTAAGCAAATAAGAAAATATAAACAGAATTTACACTGTAATATGAAAAACAAAGTAAACTTTAATACATAGTTACAAAATTTAATTTATTCAGAAATGGGCGAATATGAAGTATGGAAGTGAGTGAAAAATCCTTCGTATTAAATAATTTTAAAAATGTTGAATTACTTAACTTAATATATCTTGTTGCACCCTTTTTGACATACACTCATTAGTAATAAATTTAACACCTGAGGATGTCAACGCAGGAGCAAGTAAGAGGGCACAGACACAGTACATGGCAGCATGCATACAGACAATATCAAACAGCAAGCATATATTAAAGGCGACCAACACTTGCAGGATACACTAAGTATAGTGTTGGACCACCCATAGCACG
>NQII01000401.1:0-19456 GCA_002778355.1 Clitarchus hookeri | reverse complement strand
TCCAGTGCTAGGTGCAAGAAGACATCACCCCCCAGCCACCAGAAATAGACTCTGTTTGGTAAGTAATTACTCATGTAACCCCGTTGAGACAATTAGGTAAAGTTATACGACCTGCCAAACAACCTAGTGCGAAAAGAACTGGTTACAGTTTGACCAGGGAAGTTAGGCCTTCAGCCGAAAGACTTATAGATGCCACACTCAAATGTGCCTGAGTCTACTTTTATTCATGTTCCATGTGTTCTTAAGTTGTTTACAGAGAGAGAGTTTATGTTTTCATTGCCCTAACGGCCACGCCGCGGGCNACAGCCAAGAGAGAGTAAAGAGGGTTTTTTTTTTTTTTGTTCTTCCACAACCTAGGAGTCGATGTAAAATAAAAACATAATATGAGCCAGTGTTGTTGTGTATTATAGTCAGCCATTTGTTAAAAAGTTCCAGAGTGCCAGCAAGTAGTGTGAACCCTTGAACAGGGTTACCAGCCTGGATTTAAGAGTGTTTATTATTTGACGACCTGCGTAGTCGTACTTAACGTAAAATTAATTCCCATCACCAAAACGTAACGCTGCAAGCCAGCTGAGCAAATACACAGGCCCTATACCAACTGGTTGTTTGCATAACTCAAGAAGGTGTTCCGCCTTAATAGGAAACCGAAGCACAGAAGAACAATGAAGGTAATTTTAAGGGTCCTGTAGTGTAACCATGCGAATTGGTGAGTAAGCCTGTAAGAAAGTTGGTGTGTACTGTACTGTCTCCGAGGGGTGTGGTGCTAAGTTTTTTATATTTAGCGACTTCAAATAGTTAGCCAGGAGTTAGAAGTGTGCAGCATCATGCAGTAGACGGTAGGAATAGCCCCCAGGAATAGAACCGCAGTTTTATGGAGAATAAACACCTTGTATTTTGTAACCCGCATACCCGGAGTGTTAGGCCCTTTTTACAAGTAGAGGTGTGCCTGTTTAACCTTAGGTAAAGGCGCGCGCCGACAGCCAGGTGGCCAGATAAGATGACCGCGAAGGGTGAAAGACAGAGGGGAAGTAACAGCTGCAGCGGTTTACGAGGGAGGCAGCCCCGCGACCAAAACACGTGGAGCGCGAACAAACTCCAGAGGCGGAACAGAGCACAGAGTAGGTGAGCCCTCAGAGACGAAATTAGGCTGAATTCGGGCAAAGGTGGGTCATCTTCGAAGAGAAAAGGGGGAATTTGACGTGTGACATCTTTTGGAATAGAAACCTTGCTGACACCCCTTTGCGAGCGCCTCTCAGTCGACAAGTGTCACAAAGCAGGTGGCAGAGCGCAGTTACACGTGTCCTGCGGCTTAGGCCTTCCCCCTTCACCCACCCACCTCCCTACACCTCTAGCAGGCCNGAGCGCAGTTACACGTGTCCTGCGGCTTAGGCCTTCCCCCTTCACCCACCCACCTCCCTACACCTCTAGCAGGCCCATGATATCTGTTGATCGCAGAGGTTTCACGAGATATAGAAACACAGTTCGCCTAAATTCAGAAAACACGCACCACGGAAGAAACAGCTGACGAGCTGGATAATGGTGCCGAGAACACCCCCTCCCCCCTTAGCTAAACACAGGACAATGTGCAAACACAACGAGAAGTAGCTGACAGAGCAAGCTGGGAGCAAAGTGCAATCCCCCAACCTTCAGGAACCAGGGCACATGTTTTGAAAGGTATTTCTCTGCTTTCCACCACCTCACCCCCTCACCTAATAATAGAGACACGTGCCAACACTTAAGGAGGGAGGCTGGCATGCATAAAAACCCACATACGTGAGAAGTGGGAGTCAGTCAATTATTACCGCCCAGAGACGTTAGTTCGAGAGAGCAGACAGTTTATTATCACCACGCCGAGGGAAGAGTTGCGTGAAGGAATCGCGAGAAGATGTGAGCACGAGTCCGAACCGCAGTCCCGGGGAGACGACTACAGACGCTGGCCTTTTCCAAAGGCCGCCCAACTCGCCGGAACACATCTCCAGCTGACAGCCTACCAGCGCCAACAGCAGCCATAGCTTAGTATACAATCGCCGTCCAGAGAAGAACCCCTCCTCACGAAGTCGTCCGCAGATAATCCAAGTAGTCAAAATTATTAGAGTACGACACCTCGGAAGTGTTGATGTATGTAGTTCTTGCTTAAACTCCAGACAATATATTCGTACTTCAAAATGAAACAACAACCGACTACATTATTGCAAACCCCTTAACCTTCAGGCATCATATAGTCTGCCGAGAGGACGTAACTACGACGCTATAATTCACCCTGTCTTCCACAGTGCGTAGCGTCAGTATTTTCCTTCTAAACACTATACAGCAAATGCAAAATTTAGAACCTGAGGAACACCAACTACCATTTCAAAATATAAACCCCGCTTTGCACCCACACAGAAAGGAAAAAATTAAACATTTATTAGAGAAATTCAAAGACAGATGCGCATTCAAAATTGCGGAACTAACAGAAACCAAACAANAATTGCGGAACTAACAGTATCAAAATAAAATTGATTTACCAACAGAAAAACCCATCCATTTCAAAGTACTACTACAAGGCAAGAAGCAATAACACAACAAATCCAGGATATACTAGACACAAAAATAGTAGATAAATCAACAATCCCGCATGCAGCTCCGTGTTTAGTTTTACCGAAAAAGGATAGAACCATACGAATTGTTACGGATTTCAGACGACTTAATAAATTCATACCTGATCTAAATTACCCATTTCCAAGCACGGAAGATATTAAAAAATTTTTACAAAATACTAAGTACATTACTAGTTTAGATATGTTTTCAGGATTTCATGCAATCCCTATTAAACCAGAATACATATATAAGTTGAGTTTTGCTATAGATCAAATAGGATTATTTCAATATCGTAGACAGCCAATCGGATTGAAAAGTAACCCAGCATTTTTTCAGGGATTTGTAGATACATTATTAGGTGCTTATAACATTTTTTGTAATAGGTAATGATTTTGAAGAACATGTAAGAAATCTAGAAAAATTACTTAAACCTATGAATGAATTTCAAGTAAAGCTGAATCGAAAAAAATAAAATGTATATTTGTTACCAGGAGATAAAAATATTAGGTCATAAACTAATATCAAAAGGACTTACACCAGATCCAGAAAAAATTAAGGTAATAAATTAAACACCACCACCCATAAATATAAAAAAATTGCGGTAATTTTTGGGCCTCACTTCATATTTAAAAAAATTTATTAGTAATTAATCTCAAATTACACAGCCCCTAACAGAGTTAACGAAAAAGGACACNAATGTATTAGTAATTAATCTCAAATTACACAGCCCCTAACAGAGTTAACGAAAATGGACAGAAAATTTTATTAGGACATACAGGAACATTCGCCTTTTTGCAATTAAAGGAAGCTATAACCTCAACCCCAATACTAGCCACTTTTAAAGATGATAGAAAAACAGTTTTAGTTTGCAACGTGTCAAAAACTGCGGTTCGCGGAGCATTATTACAAGAAGACTCACAAGGTCGAAGATTTGTTATCGCGTACGCATCCAAGTCACAAACTCAAAATGAAAGAAATTGGTCAACTACAGAAAGAGAACTCGGAGCAGTTAAATATTTGTGTACTTACTTTCGGCAGTATTTATACGGACGCAAATTGATAGTCGAAACTGATCACGTGTCACTTAAATATTTGACATGAATTGCAGAACATAACAGCCGTATCCAAAATTTTTCAATAGCCCTCAGCGACTTTTCATTTGAAACCAGAATTGCTTAATGTTAACATTACATTATAGCAGATTATTTTTCAAGAGTACCGAACACGGAAAAACAAAATACGTACCAGAAAGAAATAAATAACAAGTATTACACGTAAATTCATATCCCCCCACGCGTAGATAATATATTTTAAGTACTCTCAATAGTAATATTTTATAACACAGACAAAACGGAGATGTTAAGAAAACAAAAACTAGACACACCTCCCAAAACTGGGAAGAAAATAAAAATACTTTCAATGTCGAGGTAAATAGTGCAGAAAACCAAATAAAAATAACTTCCTAAACGAACCAAATACCCTCCCAGTTAAATCCGCACTACAATAAGCGTCAACATATTATCTAATAAATATTAAAATTATTTCAGAGGAAAATCCACAAAGCAAACCCATTCAGTGTGATAGGCCCATTGCAAATGTTTCATTGTATACAAATACAATAAATAATAAATTACGTTTGTTTCCAATAATAAAATTATCGCACTTTAGCACCTTCCGTCTAATACATCGCCCTTTCAAGGAGAGTATGACAAGGACCTATTAATTTAAATAATAAAACAGCCCCTTACAAAACCAGATAGTGTACCACCACCGATTCGCCGTCTATCTCGTAGATATGGGATAACAGCAAACGGTGAAATATATTATAAAATACATACACCAACAGGGGAACGTCACTTAACAGTGGTTCCAAAACATTATGTCCCAGAAATTATTATGGCTCACCATGACGAATTATTAGGGGGCAGACAATTTTGACGTACGTAAAACTACTGATAAGATTAAACAAGCATATGCATGGGAGACTATACAGACAGATGTAAAGGAATATATAAAAGCATGTGAAACATCTTAGTGCGAAAAACGAGCTCAAAATAAACCAGAAGGCGAATTGCAACATATTCCTTCCCCTCCTATATTTTCTATGTTGTCAATAGATGGAAAAGGTCCTCCCCCAACAACAAAATCTGGCAATAAGAATATATTGGTCATGACAGAACATGCTACACGATATGTATTGGCCATACCATTACACACCATAGATGAACGAACGTGCGCACAGTGTATTAAATCAGTCGTACGTAGATTTGGCTGTCCTAAATATTTATTATCAGACCGAGGCACATCATTCCTCAATGAAGTGATTACACAGTTATTAGCAGAGTTAAAAGTAAAGAAATTATGTACTACGGCTTACCATCCCCAAACTAATGGCCTGACAGAGGCCATGAACAAAGTCATAGGCCAACATTTAACTATGTATGCGGAATCAGATCAGCAAAACTGGNTGCCGACCGCATCGCGTTACTCTGATTGATTCCATACCTCTGTTATTTGCATACGCTCGCCTGTATCAGTTTTTTTTGGCTATTTAGTGTAATACTACAGTCAATAGAACAACTGGATATTCTCCATTTTTTCTTATACATGGAGTTAATCCAACCCAACTATCACACGTACTTCTCAACAAACCGGATGTACGGACAACCAATTAGCTACAGCCAATACAAAAAGGGAGAAACAAAGCGGCGGAAAATGTAACTAAAGGGCAACTCATACAAGCTAAATATTTTAACAAACATTTTAGACCCAGAAGCTATAAAGACAGTGTACACGTGTGGCAAAACGTCGCTCACGAAGGAAAGGNACAAACATTTTAGACCCAGAAGCTATAAAGACAGTGTACACGTGTGGCAAAACGTCGCTCACGAAGGAAAGGTTTTTCATTCAAATTTACAGGACCCTATATAATCTTGAAAGTCCTTTACAAAAACACGGTTCTGTTAGAAATGAGGAGACGGGGAAAAAAATTTTTCATACGGTGAACACTAGCAATACAAATCCGGCCTATTTAAGAAAAACGAATCGTACAGCGTTAAATAAACACAACAACTAACCACAAGTAACAAACATTCCACAAGCCACACACTCCTTTCCATACATCCCACTGCTTATAACACCGTGCATATGATGCAGTAGTAGAAACTTTTGGTACCTAGATAATGAAGTTACTTTGCTGAAAATTAACGCGATCTGCAAGATTACCTTAAAGCAAAGTNTAACTTTTGGTACCTAGATAATGAAGTTACTTTGCTGAAAATTAACGCGATCTGCAAGATTACCTTAAAGCAAAGTTGCCAACGTGGGCAGCTAAATATAAAAGCTGCAATATAATAATGAAATACCTCCAGATTTTTGTGACGTAGCATTAGAGTGCGATACTGTACTCTATCTTAACATTCGAAGATTGCGGTTTATAATGTCTTGCAAGTTAGTGAATGTTGCCAGACCCAAGCATACGTGGGCCCAATTCCATTGCGCAGAATTAAAAAATAGTTCTTATGACACTATGGACGGAAGCGCCTCATTTAGTGTAGCACAGTAAGAGTAGACATCACTGCACTTATTCAACAACAAGAACTACTGTTCTGAGAAAAATAGCATTTATGCATACAATTTATTTGCTCTGATTCCGTAAATTGCATAATGAAATTTTTTTCTGAATATAACAAAAAATTTAGCATTGGTGAAATATAGTTTATCAATTAAAATACAGTACTTTTATTTTTCTTGCGCAGTTATGGAACCAGGTTGCAGATTTTATAATTGTAGCTAATATAGCTGGAATGTATATAGAGCAACTTATTATTCACAGTTTCAAGCTGTACCACAAAATAAAATCAATCTGATTTGCATGTGCTGTCGGCAAAATATTAAAGCAAAGAAACAGGTAATGGGCGCACACAACATGGTGTTCAGAATATACAATTTTAGGATGTCTTGGTATGACAATTATGAAACTTTCTTTCAGTTCATTACAAGAAGAATTAAAAATGTCTTTGAATTTACAGATAAGGGCGTGCGTGCAAAAAAAAATACAAATACTTATTTTTACTGTGGTGAACCAACACAAATTCAAGGTGTGTGATTGCAATACTACAAAAATCAAATGGTTGTATAATTTGTATAATCACGTTTATTTGAAATGCATGTCTCGTGTTTGTATAGAAATTTCAGACGAAATTCTATAAACTCTGTCATTGATATTTAAAATAAAGAAAGTGTATTAGATATTTAAGAATTTCGGATTCTGAGACAGTTATAACTTTCGTAATCAAAATTATTTACGTCCGTGATTTGTCAAAAATNATTTAAGAATTTCGGATTCTGAGACAGTTATAACTTTCGTAATCAAAATTATTTACGTCCGTGATTTGTCAAAAATTTTACACTAACCTTTATAGCTGAAATTTGTGTTTCTGCTTTATTTTATGGTTTTATAATAGTTAACAGTTCTGTTAATTAAATTACTGTACGATATGAAGCATTGCGGGTTTTCGCACAATGCTGAAATTACCTTAAAAAAAAAACAGAACTGTTTGCACAGGTTTTTTCTCTTAAAGTCAAGTTTTATTGACATATTTAAATTTTCAATGTTAAAAATTACCTTTATGGCAAAACCAGGGTCTTGGTTATACCGAGTCGAAGCGGACNATTTAAGAATTTCGGATTCTGAGACAGTTATAACTTTCGTAATCAAAATTATTTACGTCCGTGATTTGTCAAAAATGTTACACTAACCTTTATAGCTGAAATTTGTGTTTCTGCTTTATTTTATGGTTTTATAATAGTTAACAGTTCTGTTAATTAAATTACTGTACGATATGAAGCATTGCGAGTTTTCGCACAATGCTGAAATTACCTTAAAAAAAAAAACAGAACTGTTTGCACAGGTTTTTTCTCTTAAAGTCAAGTTTTATTGATATATTTAAATTTTCAATGTTAAAAATTACCTTTATGGCAAAACCAGGGTCTTGGTTATACCGAGTCGAAGCGGACCAGAATTTATTTGCCAAACACCTTGGGGTGATTCCTTCTGGAAAATAAGGTGGGGTATACATTGACAACACCATCATGTGATGAATATTAACGAAGTTACACGGTGTTGAAAATCGAATTTTGAAATGCAGAAATGCATAAATGTAAAAATTGTAGGAATGTAATTACCAGACACGGAACGGTATTTCACGAATCGGAGATCGTTAATCTGTGTAAATTTGGTTAGTCAAATCGTCCCACATAATTGCAGGGAACTTTGAAGACAGGGTGATAAAGAAAACACCGAGTCAGATTAAGTCCCACCATGGCACAATGAAGACCAAATTACCGCCGGTCCGAACTCGCTCCGGTGAACAGTTTTCGAAAAAAGGTTATAAAAAACTTCGAATGTGCGTTGTAGACCTGCGGTGGTGGGCAACACATTAACCACCTGCGCCACGCACTTGGCAGAGGTAACCGGCAAGGTTGAAATCGGTTGCTTGCGTGGAGATGGTCTTGGCTGTTGGAAAGTCAGTATGTGCCTGCAGCTGGTTGTGGAAGCATGGAACGTCTTACGCAAGTGGAGCTAGCCGACATTCACATCGTGTACGGGGCAGCCAACAGGAATGCAAGGCAAGCAGTGGAGCTTCATCGGCTGCCTTACCCAGCGCGACGCCAACCCTGCAGTACGACATGTGTACGGCTCCATCAGAGATACCGGGATGAATACACAATGATAGGGACCTGGCTGAATGCTGGAGCACCACGGACAAGGTGAACGGTGGTATTTGAGAAGAACGTCCTTCTTCGTGTGCGGCAGGAATCGTCTATTTTCTAACAGACTGAGGGACGCGGTGTGGGTGTTAGCCATTAAACGGGATCCTGAGAGTTCTGCACGAGAACCGTATGCATCCCTACTACGCAGGGAAGGTCCACGTTCTAAGCGAACGTGATTACATGCCACGTGTTACATTCTGCGAATGGTTCCTCCAAGAAAACAATGAGCGTCGAAACTTCACATCGACCGTGTTCACAGATGTGGCCCATTTCACATGGGATTTGATTAAATCTTCAACAAGAGGAACAGTTACAACTAGTCCCACGCTTATTCCCACCACACACACCACGTGGGCAACCAAGTGCACTACAGTGTCAACATGTGGTCCAGCATTGTCATTAATCACTTGTTGGGGGACTTGTTTGCTACCCGATCACCTCAATGGCGGTATTGCCAGAGTTCCTGGAAGAAGTACCTCTTGCCATTTGCCACACCATGTGGTTTCAGCATGATGGGGCACCACTAAATTTTCGTACTGACGTACGACGTTATATTTCCTGGTCGCTGAATTGGTTGAGGTGGGCCCATCAATTGGCCAGCCCGATCTCCAGACATGATTCCACTGGATTTATTTATAAGGGGTCATGTCAACTCCCTGTTCTACGAGACGCCTGTGGCTGGTGAGAAAGATTTCGTTGCAAGTGTGATAGCTGCATTTCATGCTGTACGCTCCTTCTAGACATTTATGCATTGATCCAGGCCAACCTGATTCGCTGTTGCAATTTAAGTATTGAATTCGGGCGACGGCATTTCGAGCAGTTGTTTTTAATACTGCAATCAATATATACGTAGTACGTAGAAGTGTTATTCAATACACGTATCTGCACTCCGTTCCTTGTTCCCTCTGCGTGTCCTCACTTACTTTAACAATTACATGCGTATGTGTACATCCAGTTAGCGTGGCACAAGTGACAGATTTGTTGCCTACCCCCGCTCTGCTACACCGCACCTTCGAAACATTGTCTGAACTTTTCTCAAAAACGGTTCACCACCGCAAAATTGGAGAAGAAAACCTCTAGTTTTCATTGTGCCATGGTGGGTCATAATGTGCCTCGACGTTTTCTTTATCACGTAGTGTTCCAAAGTCCTCTGCGAAAAGAAGGTGACTCCCCCTACTTACGCAATGAAGTGGGGCGATTTGACCAACCAAATTTACATAGATTTAGTATCTCCGATTCGTAAAACACTATTCCTATTTTAGTCGCTCCGTCGGAAGTACTTTCTGCAATATTTATATTTTTTTATTTCCAAATTCAATTTTCAACAACCCGTACCTTCCATAATATTCACCACATGATAATGTTGCCAATGTATACCCCACCTTATTTGCCACAAGGTATCACCTCCTGGAGTTTAGCACATTAATTGGGGTCCACGTTGCATACACAAATTTAGAAATGAGCTATGTAATCTTTTTATTAACTTAGTAACGAAAATTACATGCTCCTTCTCAGTGATTTTAAAGTTCTGCTAATAGTGTTAAGAATTGTAGTTATAAATAGCAAAGAAAATATTAATAAAATGTTGACAGCTGCTTTTTATAATAAATAAAAATTTAAGTTTTGTGGAAGTAATTATATTCGAGGGGTTATACTTCATCTTGACGATTCCTTTTTTTAAACAGCCTGCAGAGAAAGTTAAAAAAAAAAAAATACGAAACACGCGACGGCAATAAAATATAGTGACGAAAAATTTTGTATTTCTGAAAATTCTCTGCTGAATGGTAAATAGGTATTTTCCAAACACTGCACACAAATAACCCAGCAAATACCACTGAATTGCTTACAATAACTACACTGGGAGTACTCGAACAATTGATAACAAACACCAGTGTGTGGTAGATTAGTATAATTTGAACATATTTCATCAAGGGACAAATTGTCTAACGTCCATAGTTAACTCGCTAATAGCAGTGGTAATGTGCAGGGGCAGGTATGTAATTTCGTGTAGTAGGCACTGTAATTAACCTGTGTTCAGTTCTGCGCGCCTGATAACTTCGCTCAGTACCGCATGGACTCAATCTCAGTGATACTCCGTATCTCCAGTTGCCGAGAACTTGTTCCTGGAATACTTGGAGGTTGTTCCTATAGGTGCTCGTGAGGTGATGTGGTTTCAGCAGGATGGGACCCACCTCAGTTCACCATTGCTGTTCGCTGGCACCTCGACGTACACTCCCTGAACCAGTAGATACGTAGGTAGGGGNTTCGTAGGTAAGGGAGGCCCTACAGCATGGCCACCACGCTCACCTAACGTCACACCACCTAACTTCCGGCTATGAGGCCACATATAGTAGATGGTGTATGACACACCACTCGACACGAGGGATGAGCTCATTACGCGGATACGCAGAGCAGCTTGACACCATCAATTCCACGCCAGAAACCTTTGCAATGTGAGACGCAACATGCTTCAGCGCTGCATTGTCAGTGTGTCCAACGGTGGCCGACACTTTGAACAAACACTGTGAGCTCCAAGCCTTCTGCCAAATGTGTAAATAAATTATTATTTCATTGCACTTCCTGTTGCCTAATTAATGTGGTTGCATACCCACCGCGATACATTGAAATACCATTGCCGGTTAAGTAAGGACGATAGACAATTGATTCCTGCATGAAATATGCTCCATGTATGCTAATCTACCCCAATATGGTGTTTAATATAATGTTTTCGATTGCACCTGGCATATTAAAAATTATTTATTTCCGATAATTTCGCGAGCGGGAAGTTAGGTTTGTTCCAAAGTCTAAACGAAATTAAGTAAAAGAAAGGTAATTCTGAAATCCGTACTAGAAAATTATCATAATAACAGTTGCNCTGTGTGTCCAACGGTGGCTGACACTTTGAACGGGCACTGTGAAATCCATGCCTTCTGTCCAAATGGGTAACTAATTATAATTTTATTGCCGTGCCTGATGCGTTAATTATTGTGGTTGAATACCCGCCCTGGCNGCCAAATGGGTAACTAATTATAATTTTATTGCCGTGCCTGATGCGTTAATTATTGTGGTTGAATACCCGCCCTGGCACATTGCTACAGCCATTGTGGGTTAACTATAGACGATAGATAATTTGTTTCCTGGATTAAATATGCTCCAGTTGGGCTCATGTAAGCCGCTCATGTAACCCACTCATTTATTCGATTACACCTGGTATAGAGAGAGTGTGACAATAAGTTCCCAAGTTTACGACATTACACAGACAATTACCCTCTATCCTCTAAGATGAATGCTTAAATACGCCACTGAATATGCTTGCAAATACCATCGAAATTTTAGCCCTCGCCAGTGTCGGATGGAAGACATGTTTTCCGGAACATCTCCACACCGACCACCCCTCCAGCACCTGATCCCATAAGGTGTTACAGGATACATCTTTCAGAGCCTAATTCATCCATGACTTTGGACATTCCGGTACCACCACCAANCCCATAAGGTGTTACAGGATACATCTTTCAGAGCCTAATTCATCCATGACTTTGGACATTCCGGTACCACCACCAACGGTCTCTAGGAAAACATGTCCTCAACCTGATTACCCAACAACAATCAGGCTTCACATGTCTGAGCGTATTTCCACACAGAGTGGAAATATAGTTATTCATAGGGTAAAATCCCACATTGTGGGTCTTCTAACTTCAGAGAGGTAGAAGTCAAATAGCCTTCAAAAACTTCGGACCCAACTAAAGAACCATCCCCTTTTTATGGCTGGAGTTGAAAACCGNCCCATAAGGTGTTACAGGATACATCTTTCAGAGCCTAATTCATCCATGACTTTGGACATTCCGGTACCACCACCAAGGGTCTCTAGGAAAACATGTCCTCAACCTGATTACCCAACAACAATCAGGCTTCACATGTCTGAGCGTATTTCCACACAGAGTGGAAATATAGTTATTCATAGGGTAAAATCCCACATTGTGGGTCTTCTACCTTCAGAGAGGTTGAAGTCAAATAGCCTTCAAAAACTTCGGACCCAACTAAAGAACCATCCCCTTTTTATGGCTGGAGTTGAAAACCGAACTGGGGGCCGGAGCTACATGCATGCGCTCACGTCACACGTGGACCGCATAGCATATACCCGGCCGTATCCCGTGAAGGCAGAAGTGCGTTGGAAGCCCCCATCTCCATTGCCGTCGCGACCTGCAGGCGAACACTTCGCTCCCGCCCCGCCAAAGACGTCTGGTGACGCGCAGCCGGGCGTTTCGTCGTCTCCTCGGCAAAACACATTTGCAGTTTTTTTTTAGACATTATCTCTCAATTAGCGTGCAAAAGAAAGCCNGCGTCGTCTCCTCGGCAAAACACATTTGCAGTTTTTTTTTAGACATTATCTCTCAATTAGCGTGCAAAAGAAAGCCGGTTTTAATATTAATTTACTTAAAATTAAATTTAAATAACATTTATATAATATATTGATTGGCAGCTTTAAATACTGTTTATTATTGATAGTTTCATTTACTTACTACCCTATGTGTGCATGCGTAAATATACGCGCATATGTGTGTGTATAAATATATATACATATACATACACACACACACAAGCTCAGAAATTGAAAAAATTAAAAATATAGAGCAAACAATTCCGATCTCAAATATTTTTGTAATAAGTAATGAATTCACTAGACATACATAAAAACGTACGTCACTCTCAAACTGCTAACCGTATCGTTATTCACGAATGAGACATGTAATAAAACATATAATGTGAATATCAAGATATCACCATGCTATCTAGTTGCACTTCACATATTCCCGGGAAATGAATAATCCTGAAGACACAAAAATGCGATTATTTAATAACTGAAAACGTATTCAATATTTCTACAATTCACCAGGTTTTTTAAAAAGTCACCTTTTTTTCGACCTATTGCAAATGCGATATTTTGCCACCTGGCCACCTTTACTCTCTCTGGTTAGAAATTCAGCAAGTGGGCAACGCTGAGTCAGGGCGAGNGATATTTTGCCACCTGGCCACCTTTACTCTCTCTGGTTAGAAATTCAGCAAGTGGGCAACGCTGAGTCAGGGCGAGAAGAATTTCGTTGAGTTGGCCTGGGTAACGACGGCTAATTGCGAGGGACGTAGTGGGTGTAGGGAGAGAGGGGGCTCAGCGTGCGACAAGCGGACAGTAATGGACGGTGACAGGCGAATTATGAGAAGCGTCTAAGGGGATGAAGGTGAAGGTCCAAGGATTCAGAAGGCTGGCATTTCCAGACAGGCAAGTCCTCGAGCCTTCACGTCAGCTTCACTCTCTAAGATGAAGTACTCTCACGCCTTGCATATTGTAACTGCCGTTCATCCATTTCTGATTTTTTCTTTAGTTTAGCAGAAAAATTATTGCATTTTCCAGAGCGAAAACTCTTTGGCAGAACACGAAAGTAAACTGACACTAAACACGTTGATTGAATTCCGCACGCTATCATTTTCTGAGGGCAATATATATATCTTGCAAAAAGTGGTTTCTTGTCGCATATGCAATTATTTTATGTGTATATTGATCTCTTACCTTTACTCAATATATATTTTATTTTATTGATATATATGTTCATGAAAAAAATAAAAGCCATTATGTATTGGTTTACTATCTCCAACGGTAAAAATTTCTCTTCTGTGTAAAGGCAACCGTAATTCACAATTTTTGATGTTAAGATATTTAGAATAAATAGTTGCCACGAAACAGAATCACAACATCTTNTTGATGTTAAGATATTTAGAATAAATAGTTGCCACGAAACAGAATCACAACATCTTACCCCAGCAACTGGGAAAGTGGAGTTATAATACTGCTTTACTTCTAGACTGAGAGTGAGGCAAGATGCATTATTATCAGAATCAAATGTTCGCACATATCAATGTTCACTGAAGCTTCTTAACATATATGAGCAAGTTTTCTCGCACAAACAGGAACTGTATGCGCAAATTCACGTAATGATTACATCAGCACAGACATTAAAAAAAAATTTCTTATAGATATATTTTCTGAATGTAATGAGTGGTTCTTCCTCCGCGACATGGTAGTTTATAACCAATGAAGGTTAAGATTATGTGCTTTCCGTAAGAAAAATAACATTTACTAAAAGTTAGTTGATAGCTTCTACCGACTGGTGAATCAGACAAATTAAATGGGAAGAAGTGACTTAGAGTCTGACAGTGGAATTCTTGACATTCAGTGGAAATNTTGGTGAATCAGACAAATTAAATGGGAAGAAGTGACTTAGAGTCTGACAGTGGAATTCTTGACATTCAGTGGAAATCACATATAGCTAAGTGAAATTCAGCTATTATTTCTATCGGTTTTCTGGCACTGACTTCAAGTAGAACGTTTTTCAATGATATTTACTGATTTTTCCCCATTATTTATGTTAAGGTTTACAGAAAATTAGTAGAAAATCTTTGCGCAAAACTTGGCATAGAGTGATTCCCGTGGGTGGTATACGCCTGCATATGAAACTGAAACTGAATCAGGAGTTTATAGAAAATAAATCATAAAGTATTTTTACAAGACGCAAAATAGGCGTATCCGAGTTCGTGAGGGATGGAGGTCATAAAAATAAAGGTACTAATTTGAGATTAAATTTTTTCACACAGTTATTGTTATAGCATTCATATATCTAGCTGCACTATTAGTCTTTCATAATTTTCAATGAGTGCAGTATTTAATGTATATCTCAACTCTAATTTAAGTCCTTATCTTTGTCTGTATTTGGATATAGTCAATTAGCTCACACTCATCATTAACACAGTTTCAGTCTCTCTGTTGCCATTTCTTTTAATATCTTTCACTCACGCACCCAGTCCAATAGTCCAGTCTNTAACACAGTTTCAGTCTCTCTGTTGCCATTTCTTTTAATATCTTTCACTCACGCACCCAGTCCAATAGTCCAGTCTGCCAGTCACACCATTCACTGCACCGATGTCGCAGTTGCAGATTTTCCTCTCACTGGTTACTTCCGGTGCCACTCCTGGCTCTTCGTGTATCGCTTAATGCCGCACGATCGTCCTGACTCCCGAAGCCCATAAAACTCTGGCTCAAGGCTAGTAACACTTAAATAATCGCTGTTATTTTCTATGGAAGACTCGCCGTACCCAGAATAACGCTGAGAGAAAGTAGGGCACTATCCAGAAAATTCTTCATATAAACGCAAAAAATCGATCAGCTGAAGGTGAGGAGCGCGCGANAGAAAGTAGGGCACTATCCAGAAAATTCTTCATATAAACGCAAAAAATCGATCAGCTGAAGGTGAGGAGCGCGCGAGCCGCAAAGGCGTATCGCGGTACCACACGCGGTGGAAGCCTGTGTAAACTGACCTTTGTCTTCGCCGCTCGCTCTCGGGTTATATACGTGACCTTCAGAAGTTTATGCTCTCGCAAACGGTGCAAGGCAGCGATCGTGGAACACTATTTAAAAATAAACAGTTATCATTCGGGAAGTGTGTGACTTAGCGACACTATGCATCCACTTTGCCCTATACGTCGCAGCCATTAAACTATTTGATTAAAGTATTTAATATTGCGTACATATCTCGCATTAGATGTGTGACATGGAAGTTTATTTGACTTTTTAAATATTAATTACTAACCAGTCTCTGTTTCAATTACAACTCTAAACCCCCAAATTATAGAAACATTCACACATAAATTTACTACCGAAGGCAGATAGATATGATGCATTTCACTCGAGGTGACAGAGCAGTATAAAACAGGAAACATCTAACAGATACCACTCAGGAAACATCGAGTGATCACTACCCGCTTAACAAACATCCCACATAATATTCTATGCATTTTTATTAAATTAATTTAAACAATAGGATTTACGGAAATAACACACGAGACATATTCGTTAATTTAGTAATTTNCATTTTTATTAAATTAATTTAAACAATAGGATTTACGGAAATAACACACGAGACATATTCGTTAATTTAGTAATTTTGATTAGTAATCCATTTTCAAGAAACATGTAATAAAATACCTATACTTACTTCCCCTTATTAAATTTGTGACAGTGACATGGTACACGGGTGTTATATTCTTTTCACNATAAAATACCTATACTTACTTCCCCTTATTAAATTTGTGACAGTGACATGGTACACGGGTGTTATATTCTTTTCACCTTTTTAGAATCTATGAGGATACTCAGTGTACAACCTTAAATAATTTATATGACATTTGTAGAAAATATAGTTTTTTGAGTCTACATTTAAAATGAACACAATGACTTAGTTTACGTCATTGAAGCACCAGCAGTTAGGCCAATATTTATGGGGACGGCCGCCTAACTGGTAAGGATATCTAGATACGCCCAATTACAGCGGATAAAGTCTACCTAACACGACAATTGGCCACACCCGAGTCCTTAAGTGTGACACACCTGTACGCCTTCATTCACCATGTCAGCCAACTGAGACCCTCGCACGCCCAGTTCACATTTAACTTTGCATTTCTCCCTATCAAACATCGCATTTAACTTGAGATTATTTTTGTAACGAAACTGAAGCCACGAAAGGTAGATATTATTGGCCACATAGTGTTTAAAATGTAAAATATTTTGAAACGAGCAGCATTGCNCTGAAGCCACGAAAGGTAGATATTATTGGCCACATAGTGTTTAAAATGTAAAATATTTTGAAACGAGCAGCATTGCACAATTTCAGGGTGAGCTACCATTTCTAGACATTAATTCTTTTTCGTAAAGATACTCAATTCATTACTTTGACACACATTTATATTGCATAGTTTGGAAACTTAGGATGTGCAGAAAAATATGTATATATATAAATAATTTTTTTTTGTAATTTGAACANATGTGCAGAAAAATATGTATATATATAAATAATTTTTTTTTGTAATTTGAACATGGACTTTTTTGTATGGTTACCCAGATTTGTAAAATACATTAATATATTTTACAAACATTCTTCTTTGAAACCAAACAAGCCGTATTTATCATACTCTCCTGGACGTGGAAATCGCTACACCCTGTTTCCCAGCGTGGCTGATGGAAAATAATTCAAATGAGTTCTGATTTACCTTTCATGCGTTAAGCTAACATTTTTCTGAAGTTATAAAATCTACGTAAATCAAAATCTATATGCTAGTAATTATGAGATCACTGAATTACTAATTTGGAAGATCTTCTATCAACCACTTTTAAGTCGATCGCCAATAATTTACTATTTAATGAAATCAGTAAAAAAACAGTCATATCTGATGTTATTTGAAAAGATCACGTGCTATTTATCAGATACATAAGCGAACTGTTTGCAGAAATCGAAGAAACATCTTCGTTAGCACTCGAAGTCTGTCAGACAATTAAAATAATTGCAAAATCTTCTTTCATGCGTCTATGCACAGTCTTCTTTGCCCAACTAGTTTTGTAACCAACCAGACTGTAACAATATTTCGTAGACGAGAACAATTGCAAACCAATAATTTTCTACAATTATAAAACTGCAACTGGACAAATGTGCAATTTTCCAGCAAGACTTAATGGTCATTGTGAGTGCAACAATTTCATAAATCACTACCCTCAATTCTTCTCAAGACATCTCATTATCATTAACTTACCCAATAAAACATATTGCTGTATTATACCGTCCAAATGATCCCGTATTATGTATTGCTATGGCCAGTTCCGCATTAGACAGCCCAACTTGTGAAATTATCGTCTACCTNTTTTCTACAATTATAAAACTGCAACTGGACAAATGTGCAATTTTCCAGCAAGACTTAATGGTCATTGTGAGTGCAATAATTTCATAAATCACTACCCTCAATTCTTCTCAAGACATCTCATTATCATTAACTTACCCAATAAAAAATATTGCTGTATTATACCGTCAAAATGATCCCGTATTATGTATTGCTATGGCCAGTTCCGCATTAGACAGCCCAACTTGTGAAATTATCGTCTACCTTCATAAGAGCTGAAGTGTGTTGAATTAAAGGTCGATAAATATGTTTAGACTGCCGTAAAATGTTTTCCATTTTAACACACTTGTTGCTGATTCAGTCTCGGTGCCTAAAATTTTTTTGTTGAAGGTATAATACGGAATGTATGTTTTTTTAAATTCTGTATTATTTGATAATAATAGTTATATGAAAAGCAAAATAACCAAAATTTTATTACTATTTCTCAATTTTCTAAGCAAGAATATAAGTCGTTATAATAATAATGTCCCAAATATATGTTTATTAAATACAAATAATAGAGTATTGCAATTTAACAAAAACATTGTAGTCCTACAAATACAATTTTGCAACAAGTTTTGTAAAAAAAATTTTGGAAAAAAAATACGGCAGGTTTTGTAAAGTGACAAATGCATTAGGAGCTGTATGATCGCGCTAATAAAAAGAGTATAAACACTGAAGAGCCAAAAAAACTGGTAAAGGCGTGCGTATTCAAATAACAGAGGTATGGAACCAATCAGAGTAACGCGATGCGGTCGGCAGCTAGATCAGTTACTGCTTCTACAATGGCAGGTTATCAAGATTTAAGTGACTTTGAACGTGGTGTTATAGTCGGCGCACGAGATATGGGACATAGCATATCGGAGGAAGCGATAACATTTGGATGTTCGCGTACGACCATTTCACGAGTGTACCGTGAATATCGGGAATCTGGTTAAACATAGCATCTTCGACATGGCTGCGGCCGGAAAAAGATCGCCAAAAAACGGGACTAATGACGACTGACGAGAATCATTAAACGTGACATTCGTGCAACCCTTCCTCAAATTGGGGCAGATTGGATTTGTGGACTGTCCTGCAGGATTCATGGTGTGAAATGCCTCCTACATACCTTCAGACATTATTCGAGTTGATGCCACGTCATCTTGCGGCACTTCTGCGTGCTCGGGAGCCCTACGCGATATTAGGCAGATGTACCAGTTTTTTTTGGCTCCTCAGTGTAATAATTTTATTTACTTTATCTTGAAGTGAAAAACTATCCACGTTCACTATGAGGTACTCCTCTTCTTTAATACTGATCATTGTTTTTTCAATGATCATAAAACAGTTATTATAGTTCTTTCATTCG
>NQII01000400.1:823248-908907 GCA_002778355.1 Clitarchus hookeri | reverse complement strand
GGGGGGCTAAGAATTATTTATCTCACTCTGTCCAACTGGTTCTCTGCACAAAATTGGTAAATTCATAGACTATTTTATATAATATAAAATTAAGTTTTTGTATGTACACAGCAAATAAAGACATACACTAAGAAACAAACAAATACTATTCATAAAGCGAAAGCTGCCACAAAATGCCTATTCAGTTAGCAAACTCCCACGCACGTAAAAATGTACAATGCAAGCCATGTCAGTGGGGAGCGAATTAGTTCAATCTATCGTGTGTGGAGGTGTAATAATATAGCGTTTTCCTATACGATCAAATTGCATGCTTGCAAGAATGCATGCAGTTTGAATGCTGTATATAAAGGAAAATATTTAGTAATATATCTAACTATCAACATTAAAAAATATATTAATACACTAAGTGTATCTCTTGACACATTATTAACAATGTGCTACATTTCAAGACGTATTATAGGGACTTTGGTGCAAGGGGCTGGGGGCTCGGAGCGTCAGAGCTGTTCATGCTCTGTCATTCTGGTCCCCCGGCGGCCATCTTGCCACCATCTTGGATACAAGTAAACTTAACCTTTGACCCCAAAAATCCAAAAAAACTTCTAAATTAAAAAAATTACATTTACAATATTTAAACAATTTAAATTTTTTTTAAAGTTATTAAAAAACTTATTTTAAAAACTTAGATTTCTGGAGGTCCCCACAACCCCCGCCACCCATACTAATTCCACCATATTGGTAGGTGCAGTCCACCATCTTGGTAGGCGTCACAGCCACCGTCCGCCATTTTGGTAGGTGCAGTCAGCCATTTGAAAATTGTTTTGGTTCTTTCAAGTCTTCTTCAACTTATAATTTTGTGAATCAAATATTTCCGCTCCTATTTTCATACGGTACCTTATATAGCACCTCATCCAGCGAAAGAAGTAACTCCTTGCGATGATTTTAATGGCCCTGTCCAATAAAAATGATCAGCAAAGTCGATGAAATTCGCCACAATTTTCTCTCGCATGCTTCGGAAAGAAGCTAAAGCAATCTTTCTGAGTTCTCATCCCAGTGCTACCCAAGAGTCCGATTTGCAGTGCCTGATTCCGGTCATTGGCTGGCTAATTCGGTTGAATATTTCTTCAAGATTTTTTATTAATTGGCTTGCACTTGTTTTCTTCTTCCCAGCAGTAAAAGACTAATGTGGTGATTTTGTGTCTCCTACAATTACCTTTACCTCCCACTCTTCCAAAATTTGCTAAATTTTTCTCTTTCCTTCGAACCTACTTTGTACGGCCTCGAGACAAGAATACCCACAACACATTTTTTAGTCTTAGCTTTTCCAAACTGAGATGAATGTTTGTCATGAATTAATTTAGTAGTGCTCGTTAGCATTTAATTGTTCTAAGATGCTAATGTTGAATTATTTAAGATATGTTCTGTCCCTTTGACTCATACTAATTCCGCCCTCAAGCTAGGTGACTTCAGGGGATGAGGTCACTTGGTTCCAGTTTAAAATCCCTGGTAGCACTTCAAGGTAATGATATAAGGCATATCTATATCCACATTGTTCCGAAAGCGATATCATATGATTTACAAGCACAGGGGGCAACCATTACTTCCATTGCTATTGTGTTATCTGCTCTCGCTTTTCCTTACAGATTTAGAAACAATACAGAGTGTCTCAAAGCTCCATATTGAGGTGCAACAGTATACAAACATTCTTGCTGTCACAGCAAAATCACTACGTTCTATATCAGCGAAATAACTGGTATATTGATTACTGTTTGTCTCTGCTTACTTCCGATACATCTTCGATTGTTTATCGCAACAGGCTAAATTGGAATGCCAATAACAAATCGTTCGTAAGTTACCTATATGGTTGCAGAAAAAACATATTTGATGTATTGTTTGAAATGGACAATATTGTGCTATGTGCGTTATGTTGTTACATATATAACAGTGAGAATCTGTATTCCTTTGCTTTGGCAGAGAATAAAATATATTTTGATTCAATCTACCACCACGGGGTTGCTTATCATGTAGGCATCCCCCAAACTTACTTTTTTCACGTCGCAGCTGTGATTGGATCGGTTAGCACTCTCTGCTTCCACCCCATTCACACGTTGTTTTGTGGATAACAATAACCTCTCTTCGTCGTGGTGTACCTGGACGAGAAAGTGATTTGCCAGATCTGCTAGATTTGGTAGAAAATGCTTCTTTGCATTCAGAAAGACAAGGCGATCGCGTATTTCAGAGTTTAACGAGCAGCTTAATTATCACTCCCGTAACCATAAACATGAATAAAATATCCTAAACTTTGTGTTACTACAGAAAAGCTAAAAATTTGGAGCCTCTGTCAATTTTGGCGTAGCTACATCTGAACAAAACGTTTCGGATAACTCGTTTACAACTTTACACTCTCAGTTGAAGCTAATCAGTTCTTAGCAACATTAGGTTTCCGTTCGGTTCAAAAGAAACATTTAAGAAATTGAGATCCAACATATGCGATATTCTCGGATCTACCATAAAACCCGGGCTTGTAGTTGCACTGAAGTGTGAATTGTGTAGTTTCCTTTGTTCCGTGGAGTTTGGTTCTGACAAGCTCTTCGGCAATTATAACGGAGTCAAAACCTTTTAAAGGCACGAAACACCTCGCATTTATCTTCAACTAAAGTGTTGGCAGCTTCTTACAAAAAATAATTCAGTCCAATTTATTAAACTGTTAATAATACACAGAACAGCTTCATTTCTGAGCATTGTTAGTTTCCAACGCATCAAGAAGAATTGTTACCCATATTTTCCTCGAAGCCGGGACATAATAAAATCAATATTTTAATGAACGACGCAGGTTTCCAAACCGCACATCAGTTCCTCCTTTCAGCAAAACTTACAAGCTTTCAGAAATAACAACCTTGAGATAACTAATTTCCCCTACCAGTTCAGGAACAGTACAAACGAAATGGAGATGCAAACAGTTTAATTGTTTGATCACGTTCTCTTTATCTCCTCCCAGACGAGCCCACCAATCACAAGGGAAAGTGGNTGATGAACGACGCAGGTTTCCAAACCGCACATCAGTTCCTCCTTTCAGCAAAACTTACAAGCTTTCAGAAATAACAACCTTGAGATAACTAATTTCCCCTACCAGTTCAGCAACAGTACAAACGAAATGGAGATGCAAACAGTTTAATTGTTTGATCACGTTCTCTTTATCTCCTCCCAGACGAGCCCACCAATCACAAGGGAAAGTGGTTCACAAAAATTTTCCACTCGCTACGCTTTAGACTCCCCTGCACACCCACCAGCTCAATTAGATTACGCTTTCCACGTGACATAACATTCGTAGAAAACGACCCGGGCTCACTTCAGAGTTATCGTCGGCCGCAATCACTCTCTTGAAGCGTGGGAGAGAGATGGGCGTAGAGGAGATGGTGATGGCTCTACCTACATGGCGTGATTCAGAATTCATAAACGCAACATGTATAACCGCGTTGTGATGAACTTTGACCTTCGTTGTCACTCCCCCCAGCTTTCTGACCCGTGGTGGGCAGCTGAAATGCTTCGCCGACACACAGTACTGGTAACATTTCTTCCCAGGAAAAAAAAAACAACAGACAATAACATTAAGAGCAAGATAAATCAAGTGCGTTCGACGTGAAACCTTTCTATAGGCTGTTTACGGTTATTTGAGCACTTTTGAAATCAAACCTTTGAAAAATGTCACTGCCCCTACCTGCATATAATTTTAAGAGGCATGCCGACTGTCAAGCGCCCGGTAAAGTTGGTAACGACGATGGGAAAGTAGTTCGACGTCTTAACGTCAAATTAAATGTGTTAGATAAACACTTGTGAATATTGAAATTACTTATTTTGCCTCTGTTTCTTTTTAATACACGTATGTGTAATAATGAGCATATTTTAAAATTATTTACTTTTATAATAATCTCACAGTTTCACTTGGCCGACGCATGAACAAAAAGAGCAGACACATGGCAATGTTAATTTCACGTATGGTGGAAGAATACACAATGTACATACAAGTAGATATTAAGCAGAGATTTCATAAGTGCTCAGTTTACCGTGAACAACCTTTACAACTTTTTCTTCTAAGTACCGTTCAACATGTAGACACTACGCGCAATTTCATTCGCGGAAAACTTACAATTATTTGGTTTATAATTTTTTTTATAACTTCTCTCCAAAGTTACGTTTTTAATGTTTTGGTGCCACAAAATAATACACACCAAACAACGTGCGCAATATTTAACTGAGTATGTTGAAAGGCATTGTCTTAATTCACTTGAAATTGTGTTTGGCGTAAATAACAAAAATTTAGTAGCAGACAAAAGTAAAAAATATACAAAACTTTCCCTTTATTCAATTTTTATACAAATATTCTCTTTAATTTGTTACACATACTCTTGAAGTAGTAAATATAATGCTTCTTTCGATGTAAAATATCTTAATTCTATAAAATGCTTAACTTGTGTCATTCCTTTGATACAAAGCAGTAAAACTGTATTATTTTGACGTTAAACAAAGCAAACAACTAATGTGAAAGTTTTTATTTGTTGGGAATGATATTACGTGTGATGCAGACAAGTCGAAGATTTTTGGCACAAATATATAGTATTATTAAAATGTTTGCTACGCAACGTAATCAGCAAATTAGCGAAGTTCCCTGCCACTTTTGAAAGCCCTGCTTAATATATACCTGTATGCACGTCGTGTATTCTTCCGCTTTATATAAAATTATCACCGCCAAGGGCCTCATTGCTTTATTCATGCGTCGGTGAGGTGAAACTTGTGAAATTATTATAAAAGTAAATATTTTACAAATCTAATCATTTTTACACTCCGATGCATTAAAAAAAAAACAGGAAGCGAAACAAATAATTTAAGTTATCACACATGGTTACATAACACTTTTTATTCGACGATTAGACATGGAACTACTTTCCTTCCATCGTTACCAACTTAACTGGGCGCATGTCACTCAGTGCGCCCGTTACTCGACCCGTTAAAACATATACAGCTAGTAGCAGTGATTTGTTTCTAAGGTTGATATAAAAAGTGCTCACTTTATTTTGAACAGCCTTTACAGCGTTTTGATGTGATGCGTTTAAATTGTTTTATCAATCAATGATACAGGGCACAGTAGACCTTACATTTCAAGACGTGCATAATTCTGCCAGTTTTGCAAGGAAGGTAAAATTTGAAACTGTTTAGTTAGATTAACATGTTATCTGCCGTTTAGTGCCCTCTGATCTATCACTGAGGTCTGCATCGCGTCATTGTCTCACCAAATCCGCAGGAAACCGGTGCACGTAAAAACTGTAATCCGTGTCGTCATGTTCAGTCGTGTGTGTGTGTGCGAGTACCAGACGTTGTGGGCGGTACCCCGCACAGGTTATTTCCAACAATCGCTCGGTGCTTGCGTTGTTCTTCCTGTACGTAATTCCAGCACAGATATTGCTGATAAGTTTTCACTTGTCTCTGTTGGTAGGCATTGGCTGTTCACGGTAAAATTAGTATTTTTTGAAAACCCTGCTTAAGATCTACTTGTATTCACGTTGTGTGTTCTTCCGTCTAATGTAAAATTAACATTGCTATGGGCCTCGTCACTTTGTTCCTGCGCAGGTCGAGTGAAACTGTGAAATTATTATAAAAGTGAATTTCTTACTAATATCCTCGATTTTACCCTTCAGTGCAGTAAAAAAAAAAAACAGAAAAAAAATAATTTCAGTTATCACAAATGGATACGTAACACTTTTTATTCGACGTTGAGATATGGAAGTACTTCCCATCCATCGTTACCACTTTACTGAGCGCATGTCACTCAGTGGGTTCGTTAAATATATATGCAGGCAGGGGCAGCGATTTTTTTCTAACGTTTATTTCTAAAGTACTCACTTTATCGTGAAGAGTTTTTAGGTAGGTTTGAACGTCTCGTCGACAGCGAGGTCATTAGTCGAAGGACGATACTGTTTTTGTAAAGCAAGTTACAACTGCAGAAGAGAGCTTCGTTCTTCTCAGCTTTATGTATAGGTTTGCTCTTCAGGGAATGACTGCACACAATTGATCTGGTATTCTGGAAGTTTGTTTCTACAGACATCCTCACAACAGTACAGTGTCTGGTGTTAATTATTTGAGTGAGATCGATTCAAGAGACTATGTTGGAAGACTTTTGCTATTAATGAACTTGTTGCTACGTCTAATTCTGTTATTGCTAGTTCTCCTTCTCCAGTATCGTATTCCCGACGTAGGCTTAAGTTTGAGCTAGGAGATGCGATTTGAATTTTTAGGAAGTTGGTTGGTACGAATGGTGATGTTCGTGTATTAGGTCATGTACAGTATGTGTATTGTGCTTTATATATATATGGTGTAATATGGTGAGGAATCGGCAATTGACTCTAGTAATGGATCATCCCAGCGTTCGCCTGGAGTGATTTCGGGAAAGGGAAACAATGGAAAATGGAAAATCGAAATTAGGATGGCCGGACAGGGATTAGAACCCAGGTCCTCCCGAATGCGAACCCGAAAGTTAACCACTGCGCTACCCCGCTCGGGGTCTCTGTTGATGAATTTATGTTGTTTAGTACAATGGCGACACAGTACATCTAACCAGAGAGTTTTAATTGTCATTACCACGCAAACCAGACCGAATCATACTAATTTAAAATTTATAGGTCCACTGTGCCTACACTCAATATCAATATTCTAATTAACATCCGCACACAAAATCAATGAAAATCACTGTTACCATTTATAAACTGCGTCAGTACTCGAGTCACAATCTTCTTGTGACCTGAAGGCTGAGAGACTACAGGTTGAGCAAGAATTTAGGAAACTCTAGCTCGCCTTGGCCTGAAGCAAATAGAACCGCGGCGTCCCGAATGCTGCCGAATGGTTTGTTTATTGCCCTGACGAAGTTATCGCTTCGAAAAAAAAAAAGTATTTAGTTTTGAAACGACCATGTCCTCCGCTGAATAAACATGGTCTGACACTTAAGTTACGATGTAAATGCAGATGTATACTTCACGACAACGCGTGAATTACAACGTGCACATTTAATGAACGAGCACATTTTCCAGTTCCTCAAAATAGAAGAAAATAGAATGGCAGGCAAAAAAAAAGTATGAATATTAGATCGATGGTAAGAAGTAAATTACTAAATTATCACTTGTATTATTGATATGTAAACATATGTTCATTATATATTTTAATTCCGTGACTTCCTTGATGAAAGAATAGGTTGATCTAAATAACAACATTTCATTTCAGTGAGTTTATAAATGCTTTGCATGTTAGTTTACAAAGTTGTTATGTCTTGTAATATAATCTTACATACGTATGACTGTGTAGACTCGGTATTCCATAGTTGAGAATTGTATAATCTATTAAATATTTATTTGATTGTATTTCTATTGTGAACTTTGTGTTGGTATTTTGTATTAGTATAATTAATATATATTATGTTAATGTACACTTGGCATGCTCCATATTTCATATGTCCTTGAAATATATATGAATCTACGGAGTGCACTAAAATAAATTAATAAAAAATAAATTAACTAATTTCTAGTCTTTCGTTTCACGGTAAGATTGTATAATAAAGTCAGGCAAAGTAATGGATATTATTAAATTTCGTATGCAATGCACAAAATAGTTTTGTCCATATCGTTATGAACGAGGTAAACTACGCCAAAGTTATTTGAAAAATTGGTTTAAGTTAAATTGTTATGTTTTTCTGGTAACGTTAGTTAAGAAAGTACATGTACTGCGAGTTGGTCGTTTTATTAGATTGAAGATAATCTTTACCTTTTCAAGAACACATAATATTATAGAAGGAGTTTTGTAACTGGTGCCATCTTTCAAGACTATGTAAAATAAATCCCAACCTGCTCTTTCCAAACAAGAAATGTGGAAATCGTTTCCCCGTAAACATCTGGACACGTGACAAGGGGCTGACATTATCATTAACTACTGTAAAAAGATATGTATAGTCCATTCACGGGTACTTCAAACTTCTGTGAAGCCCTGTTAAAGTTTCACTTCCATGATATTCCGCCTCGCGCAAGCAAAGATAAACCGAATCTAGAAAATTACACTAAAGGGACAGCGCATCGCGTTCGTGTGCACTCAGTGTGATAATAGTTTGCCTAAGAACTATTTCTTACTGGGCATCACCAACACACTTGTTACTACCTATTAAAGCTTTTCAAGTGCCTAATTTTTTTTCTCAGATTTTTAAAATATTTTGTGGTTTTGCGATACAATATCAATAACTATATGATAAAAAGTGCCAAATCAGTTTAAAAATAACTCTCGAATATTTTTTTTGTAGAATTGTGATCATTTTAACCCAAACATTTGTGCCAAACAAATTTAAAAAAGTTATAGGAGCGCAATGTTTTATTTCGACTAGAGTGTTTTTTTTTTTTTTTTTTTTAAGATTTAGGAAAGCCGCGAAGAAATTTCTTTGAAGTTCAGAATTTTGTTTGCCAGCGATCAGGGTTTAACTTCTGGCTATTTTGGATTTCAATTTTATTGTAAAACTTAAAATAAAATTATGGCCTAACCACTGGAGGAAATTCCATGAAATTGTTTCATCTTATTACAATGACATTAGCAACTAATTTGAATTGTAATTTTAGCAGTTATGAAAAAATTTTAGTTGGTATAAGTGACCCCGCTGGGAATCGAGCCCTGTCCGCCCAGGAGGGAGGCGTGTAGTATAGACACGACATCGCCGCGGCCCCCCTTCTAGGTTTGCACGTCGTACAGGGAGGCGGCGGGGAAAGAGAGGCTGATATAGTCCATTCACGGTTACTTTCAACTTTTCCGAAGCCCTGCTAAAGTTCTACTTCCAGAATATCCCTCCGCCTTAAGTAAACGAAGCTTAACGAGGTGTTTAAAATCACACCGAAGGGACAACGCACCGCATTCGTGCGCACTCGACGTAATATTATTTTGCATAAGAACCATTTATTACTAGGATGTTACCAACACACCTGTTTTCTACCTTTTTTGTTCATATTAATAAAAATGAAATGTTACACTGAAGAGCCAAAAAAACTGGCATATGCGTGCGTATGCAAATAACAGAGGTATGGAACCAATCAGAGTAACGCGATCCGGTCGGCAGCTATATCGGTTACTGCTGCTACAATGGCAGGTTATCAAGATTTAAGTGCGTTTGAACAGGTGTTACAGTCGGCGCACGAGAGATGGGACATAGCATCTCCGAGGTAGCGATAACATGCGACACCCCACACGTCGAGAGTTGCTACCGAATGTCTCCAGGAACACTCTTCTGTCTTTAGACACTTCGATTGGCCAGCTAAATCACCAGACATGAACATTATTGACCATATCTGGAATGCCTTGCAACGTGCTGTTCAGAAGGGATCTCCACCGCCTCGCACTCCTATGGGTTTGTGGACCGCCCCGCGGGATTCATGGTGTGAATTGCCTCCTGCATACCTTCAGACATTCGTCGAGTCCATGCCACGTCGTCTTGCACGTCTGCATGCTCGCGGGGGCCCAACACGATATTATGCAGGTGTACCAGTTATTTTGGCTTTTCAGTGTATAATTTCTAGACAGAATATTTTAAAAAGTTCAATTGAGTTAAAAACGATGTACTTGTATGTCGACAGTAGTATAAAACGCTTATAACACGTGACGTATTTAGGAAAGGACCAAACACGTCATACACGGCGTGATTTTTCAAAGGTTTGATTAAAAAAAAGGTGTGAAGTAACCGTGAATGCGCTGCAAGGGAGGATAGGGCGACGGATTCTACTGACCGTGGCTCCAGCCGACGACCTGCTGTGTCCGCAGGTTCTCCTGTCGCAGCCACTCCTCCAGCGGCCGGAAGTACTCCCGCACGTGCGAGCCGTTGAGGCGGTACTCGCCCGTCGCCTGGGCCAGCGCCTCGCCCCACGGCAGCGAAGAGCCCAGCCTCATCATGCGGCTGCAACACACGACGCACTCCTGTAGTCTCTCCCCCCGGACAACTCTGCAATTTTTTATTCTAACCTACTCTAAAACTGAGAGTTATACGCTAGTCCGCGGTAGGAACGGGATTATTGCGTCTCAGGGCTGACCCCTTACGCTTACAAGGGAAGGAAACAACATGCAAGGAGACGTGCATCGCGGCAAAGAGGGATTGGGTTTCCCACGGCCGAGTTTGGCCATGAAAAACCTCCCTAATGCACTTATAGTTAAACTACATCTAGAAGAGAAAGGGAAAAACCGGCACAGACACAGTAAAAACCCGTTCGACAGGAAATAATTAAAAATTGTTACATGCATTATGAGAAAATGCTACAGGAGAAAGATAGGTGGGTACCATGCTCTTTATTACTGGGAGAGGAGAAACTAGTACTTTTTCTAAGCCCTGCTCACGTTTATTCTACTCAGGTTGGCAGCAAGGAGATCATAACACACAAATATTTTACTTAATTACGAAATTATTTTACATTTTTTTATGATTATTAAAATTATCCTGTTTTTCAACGTATACAATAGAGAAAATCTGGCACACATGCGACACTAGCGCTTACCTAGTGGCGAAAATTTTTAGTTGCCAAACTTTTAACTTTGATCTTCCCAATCTTAGTAGAAGTAACCTTAGCCATATTAACATCTATTCACGATTACTTCCAATATTTCTGAAGCCCTGCTGAAGTTCCATTTCAGACTATTCCTCCGCCTCGTGCAAACAAAGTTCAACCAAGTTAAGGGGGTAGTATTCATTCCACCTTAGATTTTTCTTACAAATTTTCGCAATGACGATTTATGACCAGACACAAAATATCAAAGCTTAACGTATTTTTTGAAATTTGTACGATTTTAATTGTACCTGTATTTTCCATGTGAGATTAACATTATTAAATAATTATGTAATATTTTATTACGGCTACAGATGCAAAAATAATAATGTAAGAAAAATAAGTATGATTTAGAAATAACTTTTAAGATGTTCGCTATGAATTGGCTAGTCTGGTTTTTGAATATTGACTCCGAAAATTAGGGTGTGGTGGAAAATAACGAAAATGCAAGATGGCAATGATACTTCCCCTAAGGTTTATTATAATCAGTTTGAGAAGCTCAATGCCTCAATGCTTTTAGTATGGAAACTAGAAATTTTCGCCGCCACGTTGCACTGTTGTCGCGTGTGTACCGGATTTATCCGTTTTTTGTAACTAAATAAGTGAATTGTAATTTTCATAAAATAAAAACAACTGTGTAAAATTGGTTTATTTGTATTGTGTTAGAACCGATGTAAATAAGTGAAAAACACTTTTAAACTAAAATCTTTGTTAAAATTATCTTTTATTTATATTGGTACGAATTTAAGTAAAAACCTTATAATTATTATTAAACCATTATAAATGCACTTTTTTTTAATTCTGTTGATATTTGTATTAAGTTATCATATGAAACATGCCACGAAACCATGAAATATGCTCAAAATCTATAAGCAAATTTTTGCCCTTGAACAATTTTAAGTCAAGGGTAACGTTTAACCTTATGTGAGGCGAAAAGAAACGCAACGAAAGAAAATAAAAACCAACACGCTTTTCAAAAAGTGCTTATTTAACAGCGAATTCAGCATAGAGTACAGAAAATACTTGTAGAAAAATACCAGTCTTTTGCGACCGCAGACGCATCCCTGGGTTTCACTCCACTTTTTCTCCATCACCACTTCATTTCTCTCCTCAGGTATTCTTAGTTATCCTTGTAGTATGGACCAACGTTATTTTTCTTATAGTTCTGCTGTTAGATAATGACTGCAACTACGTGACTGTAAAAAATACCTACATTGATTTCTTAACGCCCATGGAAAGGTCTCGCTGTGTGCGGATTTTCAAAATACAAAATCAAGAACTGAATTTGAACTAGTTAATATATTTGGATGGGTTTTGTTTTATTGACTAGAGATTTGAATGTTATACACGTACTGCAATAGTTCATGCAATCCACTGTTTTCGATTAAAATAAATTCTTGACTTTTTCGAATGACAATAAAAATCATAAAGTAAATACATACACAACACAATTGTTTAAAAACATATAAAAGTTTATTATGTAGACCTCTACAGAAACAAAACTAAACTAAACCATCTTCTTAATTTTAATAAAATTTCATCTTTTTCAAAAAAAAATTTCGCAATTTTTAAATTGAAAAACTGTAGACTGTGTTAACTTATTGCTGTGTATAATATTTAGCAGCATTCAATTATCTTGTCAATAAACATATCCCCAATAAAATACATTAAGTAGTTCAAATTCTGTTATTGATTTTATGTTTCAGGAATTCGCGTGCTGAGAGACACATTTCCATAGCCCTTAAAATGAACTTACGTCCTAATAAACATTTTTGATAGAGGTTTCAAAACGTGCAGATCAAAAACTCAGACTTTCCTCATTCATGGTACTTTGTCACCGAGGTATAACGGGCCATTCCTCGAGCGCATTAAGTGGATCGTCAAATTTATTATTGTGGACGACATACATACAGGTGGTTTATTTTTTAACACATTTTTTTTTATAACGTCGAAGCAATGAAAACTAGCTATAGTCCAGTCACGATCACCTCACACTTTTGAAGCCCTGCTGAAGTTATACTTTCAGGATATTCCTCCGCATCATTCAAACAAAGCCTAACCGAGTCTAAAAAATTACACCAAATCGACAGCACACCGCATTCGAGCGCACTCAGTGTAATAATATTTTGCATTACAACTATTTCTTACTAGGCGTTACCAACACACCTATTTTCTCACTGTTTTATCCATTTTAATCATTAATAAAATACTATAATTTACAGATGAAATGTGAATAAAATTGTCTATTTAACGAAAAATAGGACATTTTCATGTAAAAATAAGTATAAAACGCTTATGAAACGTGATATATGAAAGAAAGAACCACGCGTGCCATCCATGGGGGATTTTTCAGAGGTTTGTTTCAAAAAGTGTGTAGAAACCGCGAATATGCTATACGCGAATAACGNCCATCCATGGGGGATTTTTCAGAGGTTTGTTTCAAAAAGTGTGTAGAAACCGCGAATATGCTATACGCGAATAACGACGTGTATGTATAGACTAACGTTTGGAATACCCAGGTTAATTTGTCATCGTCGAACGAGGTGAATGACAAGTACAACTGTGTGTAGCAACGACGTTAATTTCCTTGCAAACACAGTCGACCTTCAGGCGCATACACGAGGACCGAAGGACGAGCGATAAAAGTAGTACGGAACAGTTGTTACGATCAGCAGCGCGCAAGCACGCACCAACGGGGTCCGGCACGTCGTAAATGCTAATTTGCACGCGGGTTCTTGTTTGCTTGTCGGTTCGGAGAACGCCCGTCGCGAAATGTCACCAGCGAAGTGGATGACACGGCAGTCCGTTGGTGGCCGGCAGGTTTGTTTTCTTTCTTCCCGCGAGTCGGCGAGACTACGACCGCGACGCGAATACTTCGATAAACACCAGGCCTTTCCTTTTTAAGAGTGCTTGGGCACCGAGACTTGTTTTCCCGTTTTAGTCGCAGCGGCGATACGGGCGACATTACCACGCGCGCCCAGTGCCGCGTCGCTCTTGCGCGCAAGGCGCTGGACCGGCGCGCAGTGCCCCCGTCGTCACGCTCTGCTGTGCAAGTTAGATATGTAACAGTGGGATTTTATTACACGCGATGAAAGATTGAAGATGTAACTACGACTGTGAGCTTTTACTTTTCACCTGCCTCTCAAGGAAACTGGGCAGGCAAGCTTTAAAAATGCAATATTTTTTTACCATTTTAACAAGTCAAACTTTTTTGGGCGCGATGAGAGTAAAATTACAAGGTCATATAATACGAAACGTTTTGCAACCTTTGTGACGCATAAAAGATGGAAGATCTGCACTCGGCTAGAGAGAAAAAGAGAGATCTATGTTGTATTTCCTAATAATCGCCAAGGAAGTTTCATTTCTCTAACGTGTATTGAGGTACATGCGCTCTTTTTTTTCTGATCGAATACAATTAATATGTTAAAAACAAAACTGTAAGGGCTTGGGTATTTTTTTAAATCTTTTTATTTTTGTCAAAAGGTCTTATTGCCAGGTTATTTTTTGTAGATATCCGCATAAACGCGCAAACAACGAATGTACGGAAATATGTCCGAAGTACTACATGGCACAAAAATTAATGGCATTTTACAATTTTATAGAAGCCGATAGAGAAAATCGAAGAAAAAGTAATCCTACAGGATTGGTTTTACCGTGAAATTATGAGGGCAAGTATGTTATAATAGTGATATATTTCTGTCGAGCTGTTTATGGCGCCGTAATTTTATTCAAAATGTTTTTTAAAATACATGTCGAAATGCAAACCACGGCATATATGGGTTAATATAAACAAGAAATCCGTGTAGCAAAATGTTCGGAAAATTCATCTAGTACTTTAAAATTAAATTTTAAGTTAGCAAAACAGCGCCGGGAGTCCGCAACTTCTAGTACCAGTGTGCACAACAAGTTGCATATCACGAAGGCGAACGGAACTGGCAAGTCATGCGGCGACCGCCTGTCCTAGACCACAATGAAAATACGTGCAGCCCTACATCGCCAATATTGCTGTTTGTGTGTTATTGGAAATAAAATGCAATCACTTCTGGCAGCCTTTACCACTCAATTGCTACTCTCAAATTGTTCATGTAGTTTGATACACTTGTATCACAAGAAGAAAGCACAAGCGACGCCCACTCGAGTTTATGGTGACCCTCGACGTTCTTTAAAATGGAATTAAATCGTGAGCGATAGTGCCGCTTTTCAGAGCTACGAGGCTTCAGATATTACACAAGGTGTCTATATGTAGGCCAACATNTCGTGAGCGATAGTGCCGCTTTTCAGAGCTACGAGGCTTCAGATATTACACAAGGTGTCTATATGTAGGCCAACATAATTTCGTACGAACTAAGTGCAGTGCTTGTATGTAGACCAACGTCAATACATACGACGTTTGTGTAGCGCCTATATATGCATACGTAACGCAACATCAGCACATGCGAGCTAAGTGCAGCGAAACCGTGTAGGCTAATAATTACACACACGCTAGCTATGTGCCATGCCTGTATGTACGCCAACATGAATGCACACGATGCAGAGCGCAGCGCTTGCATGTCGGACAACATCAGCACACTACAGCTGAGTGCATACGTCGATGATGATCGTTTCTCAGTTGGAATAGAAATTCTTCCTGTNTCGTGAGCGATAGTGCCGCTTTTCAGAGCTACGAGGCTTCAGATATTACACAAGGTGTCTATATGTAGGCCAACATCATTTCGTACGAACTAAGTGCAGTGCTTTTATGTAGACCAACGTCAATACATACGACGTTTGTGTAGCGCCTATATATGCGTACGTAACGCAACATCAGCACATGCGAGCTAAGTGCAGCGAAACCGTGTAGGCTAATAATTACACACACGCTAGCTATGTGCCATGCCTGTATGTACGCCAACATGAATGCACACGATGCAGAGCGCAGCGCTTGCATGTCGGCCAACATCAGCACACTACAGCTGAGTGCATACGTCGATGATGATCGTTTCTCAGTTGGAATAGAAATTCTTCCTGTTTACCCAGGACACCAGTGGCAGTAGTCCATGACTTTGAAGAGCAACGCGGCCATTTGCGACGAATAAAATAACCGCAGCACTCCTGGGTGTCGTACAAACGGTCACAGCACGAATAGATTCACCAAAACCGAAATGGGAGATAGTCACGTGGTACATTTGTACGAACAAGAAGCCACCAGCTGCGTCCACTTACTCATTGTGTATTGATGTTGGCCTACGTACAGGCACTATTTCGCAATCTTTGACGCTTCGCAGCTTTTAAGCGCAGCATCACCGACCATGGCTTCATTCCATTAAAACGAACGCGTGGGGCCACTCAACAACCTCCCGGCGTTACGACGTCTCGTTTACATCCATCCTGTATACTTATATTCTCAAGGCGCTGAGACTTCCTTGGCCCGATTGGCCGCGAGACATTTGCACATATATGTTTAACTACCGCGTTTCACGTCGACACTTTTATGTCGATAGGGTATACTGGGGAAGACAACACAAAATGCATATGTAAAACAGAATCCTCAGGAACTTTGATCGCTGAGGAGTAACGTTCATCTATCGAAGAAGCCTGGTTAATGTCGGTTGACAGTGTTCGATGGGGTATATATATATTTTTTTTGCCTTTGACTTATCATTTTGTAATGGCCGCTGTGGTGGGGTAGTCAGAACACTCCCCTTCCACCACACAAACTGGGTTCGATTCCTGGCGTGTTCGCCTGGAGTTTCGTAACGTGGGGGACGAGGCGGACTTTACCATTTGTCAATGGGTTTCCTCGGGGGTACCGGTACTTATCACCCAACCACTGCGTTCCGTGTCTGATCCATCCTCACCTCACTTTATTTACAATCGGCGCTGAAGACGACAGCTTTTAAACGCCTCCTCCCCCTCTCCCAAATGACATTATATTCTCATCAACATCGTACTCATTAGAGATGGAACCTGTGTCTGAGACAATTAAGGAGCGATGAAGAAATCGGCCATGTCCTAAATTAAGTAACCATCACAGTATTCGTGGCTACATTCGTTTCGAAAAACAATGGGAAACTATAATCAGGATAGCTTATTGGGAATCAAACCCTGGTTCTCCCAAATGCTAGTGTATTGTTTTACTACTGCACCGATTTTTTATATTTTTTTCAAAAATTATAAACATAAAAAGTTGCAAGTAGATTTAGGAAAAATACGGAAAAATATCAAACACAGCCCTAGCACATCAACCGCACGAGAAAATATAAAATTCGTTCAATAGGCTGCAACAAAGTACAAACGCAATTGTAGTAAAATAGGCATTCATACCTCCTACATAACAATAATACACAGTGAAAAAAATGCTGGGAATCACTTTACTTGACATGAGCCCAGCAATAATCATGAACCTCTGTGCTTGGCTGTAGATGTAAAATCCAAAACTCGAAATTAATTTTTGGCATCTATAAACGGCAGGCATTCCGAGTGCTTATGTTGGATTCGAACCAGGAAGCTCGCGTTACGGACTTATCGTGTTAGTGACACTAGTAAAGAAGGTGGCAACACTTGCGTATTGACTCAATGTGTAAATTGTGAGCAGTGCTTCCTAGTATTCTCGTAGCAGAGTTCCAACCGAGAGAAGGGCGTGAGCGAGGGGAAGAACGAGGCATAGGCGGCGTCTAACAGCTGAGAATTTTAAAGCGCCAACGTGTGACGACGTGAGATGAGGACGGAGCAGCAAAAGACTCCAAAGGAGTGGTAAACGGGAGTACCCCGAGGAAACCGGACAGCCAACGCCACATTTCCCACAAGCAAAAACTCGGCTTTGGCACCACCAGGCACCGCTGTGTTGAGAGGCGTGGGTGTCTGACCACTACACCACAGCGGTTCCTATTTTTTTTTAATCAAGCACATTTTGGTTTAAATTTATATTTAATATTATCTGCAAAACATAGTTAATTTTTTTTAAGTTGTACCTTTTCAAATAATCACATCAAGTTTTTGGGAAAGAAAATAAATTCGACGCACACAGAGGATTTAAAACTTTAGTCATGTCAGTGTAAGTACAGTGATTTATTTCGTAATAAGGTTGTGTTCGNCGCATCAATTTTTGGGAAAGAAAATAAATTCAACGCACACAGAGGATTTAAAACTTTAGTCATGTCAGTGTAAGTACAGTGATTTATTTCGTAATAAGGTTGTGTTCGAGAATATTATTACACTCATGAGCAGTTGAAGGACATATATTTTATTTAGTGTTATTTGCTTACCAAAATAAAGAACAAAATTGAGTAGGTAGGCGAAAGACATTAAAACACAGCATTATTAGTAAATCGTTGCTCGTACGGTATAGGGGCACAGTGTTGAAAACGTTAAACGTACAGTGGTATGAAACCACGGCAGCGCTATGTACTGGCGCTGTGTTCACCTGAGGAGGTTCCCCGCCTCCTTGCTCCTGTAGAGGTCGCACTTGTGCAGCGGCTTGCTCTGCGGTTGGTCGGGGTTGTACTGGCCGGCCGCCTTGCAGAGAGCGCTGTGCAACTGGAACTGCAGCACCGTGCCCACGAAGTACCTGCAACAACCACAAACTAAAGTTGACGCATACCGATTTTCGTTTCTTGCGCATTTTCCCCAGAAATAACTCACCCATCCCCGACACAACTGTCAAGAGTCACGTTGCGAACAGAGGTAATATAGGCTGTTCCACGATTAATTGAGCACTTTTTAAATCGGCCTTCGAAAAATGTCACTGTCTCTACCTGCATGTACTTAAACGGGCGCACTGAGTGAAATGCGTCCGGTGAAGTTGGTACCAGTGGCGGGCAAGTAGTTCCACGTCGTAACGTTGAATTAAAAATTGTAAGGTAAACATTTGTGGATACTGAAATAATACCTTATATATATATATGGTGGAATAATACACAATGTGCATACAAGAAGATTTTAATCGGGGCTTTCAAAAAGTGCTCAGTTTACCATGAACAGCATCTAAAAGTGTTTGTTTACATTCCGATTTTCAAAAGACACATCCTCTAGTATGACGAAAACATCTGATTAACTTAGGAAAACACGGCAATTACAAAAACTTGTAATTTAGAAGAGAGACAAGAAAAAATTAATTTCGAAGGCAATTTTATTCTTTTTTAAACAAAATTGTTATTACTTATGTAGAGAAGTATGCTATTCAACCCAGATTTTGTAATAAATTTACATAAAAAATAAGTAATAGATGTATAATTTGTTTGCTGTTTGAAATTTAATAGGGGGTTACGAGGTTTCAGAATTTTGTTTGTAGATTACTTTTAAACATTCGTGGAGATACGAGGTTTTCGTAGTCGATCAGTTGATTTTTTTTATTAGAATAGCTTTGAAACCTTTAAAAAAAATAGAAGATGCCACGTTTTTCCATTAAGGTAACAATATATTCTAGCTGCATTAAACTAGGTTAGAAGAAATGTTCATACATATAAAAGATACATATCAAAGCAATTACTAGCACAAACAGTGTTATAATCTCGAACCTCACCGACTACGTTTCTGATAGTGCTATTTGCAGAAAAGCAGTCCAGTGTTGGAACACGGCAAAGTGGCTACTGCGCAACTCGTATACTCACTCTCTACCCCATTTTCCCTCTACGGTAACAACACGCACACTTCCCTCAGACCAGTCAACCAAAAAATTAAATACATTTAAAATCTTCATTTGGAAAAAAAATGTCATTGACCCTAACTGCATACACTTTAAAGTAAGCACTGACTGAAATACTAAAGATAACGATAACTTTTGCAGCAATTACGAAAAGTAATTCAATATCTTAACATCGTATTAACAGCGTGATGTTTTAATTCGTGGACTCTGAATTTATCACATTTAGTTTCTGTTTCTTTCGAGCACAAAAGAGCTATATTTCGAATGTTAGTAACATATTAATGTTCCTGACAATTTCACAGTTATCCCCGATCGGCGCAAGAGTTAAAGTGAGATGTTCCATTGCAATGTTAATTCTACATTTAGCGGAAGGATACAATATAGGCATAAAAGTAGATGCCAAGGAACGATAAAAAAAAGTATTCATAATAAAAAAACAGTAACGCTTATGGAGAACTTTGCCCTAGGGCGGGAACAACCACGAATCAAGATTCTGTAAACACTATACCTTGGGATAACAAAAGAGATACACAAATTCATAAACGGACACAAAGTGTTTCTCAAACAGTAAAATACTGTTATCGAGCAGACGCTACTCAGAGCAGAGAATATTTCTAAATGTTTTATGTGAAAGATTTGAACAACATTTGGCAACTCGGATTTGCAGGGATACGCNGTTTCTGTTTCTTTCGAGCACAAAAGAGCTATATTTCGAATGTTAGTAACATATTAATGTTCCTGACAATTTCACAATTATCCCCGATCGGCGCAAGAGTTAAAGTGAGATGTTCCATTGCAATGTTAATTCTACATTTAGCGGAAGGATACAATATAGGCATAAAAGTAGATGCCAAGGAACGATAAAAAAAAGTATTCATAATAAAAAAACAGTAACGCTTATGGAGAACTTTACTCTAGGGCGGGAACAACCACGAATCAAGATTCTGTAAACACTATACCTTGGGATAACAAAAGAGATACACAAATTCATAAACGGACACAAAGAGTTTCTCAAACAGTAAAATACTGTTATCGAGCAGACGCTACTCAAAGCAGAGAATATTTCTAAATGTTTTATGTGAAAGATTTGAACAACATTTGGCAACTCGGATTTGCAGGGATACGCNAAGCAGAGAATATTTCTAAATGTTTTATGTGAAAGATTTGAACAACATTTGGCAACTCGGATTTGCAGGGATACGCTTCTTCACTTGGCTTGCCTGTATCAGGACTTGTTTAATGTCAGCGAAGAAGGTGAATGGGTAGTTTTTTCGACGTCATCACTTCACAGTGCAAATATCCAGCTAATACTATGAGTTTATGCTACTAATGAATAGCCTTCACTTATATATTTTATTATGAAAACTAAATTAACACCGTAAACTCTAGGACTCTTTTTAATACTCCTGCCACAAGTATTACATTTATCGGTAAAATAAGGCGTTGCACTATTATAATATTTTCTTATATTATGCACCGGATTGCAGATATGTTCCAGAACAATTCCTAAATGATTTTAATGTAGGACAAAAATGAAGAGCAGGTCTCTTGGAAAATATTAAATCCAAGACTCTTTTACACAGCTTTAGCTCTCAGCCAGGCCTCCAACTCGCTCTCTTCTCCCCAGACAATTGTACTCCTCTTTTCCAGTTGTCTAAGTAGAGAGTATTCATTATTCAGTTAGATAAAATTTTAAATTACAAGAATTTTGCAAATAAGAAGTGATTATTCGCTTCACTGTGTCAAAAACACGCAAGCTACTGTTGTTAAGTCGTTAGATTTGTTTTGCTCGGCGATGTCAATTGTTAAATTTTTAAAGCTTATTCCAAGCAAAACTACCACATTTAAGCAGAATTTAAAATAAAATAAAAATACGCGATGACTAACGCCTGCTCTCAAAACCAGCGCGTAATAACTCTTCTCTTACTTACCCAAGAAACTCACCCCTCACCATCAAACTGGCTTCGACTTTTAGAAAACCAACGACATATAATAACTTAGAGCTAAAGATGTTTGTTAAATTTGTGTTATATCACGTTACAGATGTTCATAACCCGGAATCGTTCCCAAGTAATCCTGATACAAGAAGTTCAATAAATTAATAACGTGGTATCCAACTATATGTGTTGAAAAAAATTCATTAATTCTGCTCCAATTCGGAACGAGATCATTCGTATTTATTACGTTTTCTTACGTAAACGCTTGTAACATAAATTGTTTGAACTTTTAGTTAATGATCGTTTGGGTGTTTGACATATGTGGAAGAGAACATCTGTATTTTGAAACTGGCAGTGGTCAATTTAAAGAGTATTGGATTGCCGTATAAGTCAGTCGCCACATTCCGCTTTCAATCACAACGCACGATAATTGGAATCAGCTGTGAAATATGAGATTCCGAGGTGATGTACATGCTGGTGAATTTTTCGAACGGTAGCAGAATGGTCCAATTTTCTCAATTTTCCTGACGTTATAGATGATGCTATTGGACCTTTTACAACAGCAAAATTAGGGAGAGGAAACGCTCCCACATTTCAGCAGATTCAGACTGATAAGAAACCAGATTGTAGGAACCCCAACCCGTAATCACGCTGATAATAGCGTGGCAGGAAGGAATAAAAGTTGAAATGATACGTGTTTGAAATGTAGCTATTAACTAGTTTATCAGATCGATCCCACACCGATAGTTACGCTGGTAATAAAACAAGCGTTCCACAGGCGTCAATTATACTATCTGTCAGCAAAAAAAAAAAACGTCTCCAGCGATATAAGTTATGTCCATGTTTGAATGTTAAACATATATACGCAACAAAATATTTTTGTAACTTGGAATAGAGGAAAGGGTTGGTAATTAAACGGTCCATGACTCACTAAATAATAGTTGTTTACGTATTTCACAAAAATTGTTACACTTTTTTATTGTTTTTTTTTTCGAAAATGTTTTCTTATATTATTTTGTTTAATTCACATTGTAGTTCACTAGATATAAGACTTTAANGTTTTTTTTTTCGAAAATGTTTTCTTATATTATTTTGTTTAATTCACATTGTAGTTCACTAGATATAAGACTTTAATAAATTGAAAATAGCTGACATATATATCCTATGTGTCTTTAAGCTTGACTTCAATGATAAAATGTTTAGTATTTGGATAATTTAGTGGGCTCTGAACCTCTTGTGAATGGACTAGGTGCTCAAACTTAGTAATGCAAGGATCTGGGATTGAACTTTCGTTAGTACATCATCTCTGCTACATGAGCGTAACGCCTTGGGATTTAAAACCAAACCAAGGAGAACCCTGAAGCATGATTATTATTTGGTCCAAAGTTACAAGGTTTAATAATATTAAAATATTTTCTAGGATGCCCTGGTGATGAGGTATTTATCAATATCTTGCTTATTTTGTTTTTCCTTTTTTTAAAGTGTCATTTCAGCATTCGTGGGTGATAGAATGGTTTAAACCAAAACTAGCATCTTCCGTACTGGTGGTTTCTCATGAATTAAAGAGGAGGTATTTATCGAAACTACAATTGAAGACCAGAGGGAAAAAACCTGACCAGGCCATTTTTTTTTTCCAGATTTACGGGTTTTTATGCCATTTGTTTGCTTCGATAAAGGTGTTTTCTACTACTGTTACAGTCATGGGGAAAACCGTTATCGGTCACAATATACAGCCACTTGAATTATCGGCATACAGGGGAAGAACCTAACATGTCCAAACTTAAAATCGCTCTCCTGTAAAATTACCAAAATGTGACTTATGAGGTATTTCCATTAAGATCTTCAATTTATACTAATTTACCACGTGCGCGCATAAGCTACAATGTTAAAATAGTGTTATTAACGAGCCTTACACATTTAATAAGTTGTGACTCCCAAATCAAGTGACATGTTTACGTTTACACAATTTCTCCCAAACTACTACATAGTTACTGCTGATGCTCGAGTTATTGTTTATTCTCCTTTGCAGAATCCTATGTCAGAATAATTTACTCCAACAACACAGCGCACTCTTCTGGGAGAGCATGATACATCAGCATCCTTGTTGATGTTGTGGACATTGAGGTGTCAATTAAAATTTTGTAAAATAATGGATTGATCCTTAACTGCAGTCAGAATTGACAGATTAAGTATGAAAACGAAAAAACCAGTCCCATGAAACTATGATTGAAATTACGAGTGATAGTAAGCTAGTGTTATTTTTTCTATGTTGCAGCAATTTCTTGAATCCATCTCTGGAAAATATAAAAATGGAGGCTCTAAGTTGTTCGGCCATTTTTTCCCTTCGCAATGTTGCTTAATTTAACGGATATTTTCTGTTGCAACATGGAAACAGTCACACGTTGATGAACACTTGTTTAATTGGTCAATTATTGACTCGGATGCAAAATTGCAACAATCTTTAGCCTTTTAGGTAAACACTGATTGAAGCTCTTAAGCTAATGATGACTGCAAATTAGAAAAGTATTTATATGGTCTTATGTTCAATTAAAAGTGCTATTAATCTTTTAACTGGGGACAACTAAGCTATATTTCTTAAAAATAGAGAAAGGGTTGAAATTATAGTAACACAGTCGTTTTTAGATCTACAGCAATGTTAACTTACATGTGCGGAAAATAAACAATGGGCAGAAGGAAGAAATAACAAAGCATGGCTTTAAAATCATTCATATAACCATGAACCAAGTGAATATGCATTTTGTATGAACTCTGCACTAACAATCCGGTCTGAGAGAATGGACTAGACTAAAGGTGGTCAAATAATTAGTTTACATTTAGTTTCCGAATGTGTGAGTGCTTTTATTTNGAGAGAATGGACTAGACTAAAGGTGGTCAAATAATTAGTTTACATTTAGTTTCCGAATGTGTGAGTGCTTTTATTTAACACGAATATGATGGCCATATCTCCAGTGGTACGAGAATGGCAGTCATTTACGCTTATAAAAAGCGTGTGGTATAGCATGTCAAGCCCAGGGTCTGGAGTACCGACCGGTATCTGAAATTCGTAATTATCTCCAACAATTTGAAAATGACAGACAGATGTGTATATAAAACGACTTGGGTTTATTATTATTTACTGAATTTGTTGGCTCTATCTCCAGCAGTTTGCAAATGATGATCTACTATGCTCATAACAGGGCTTATAACTCTACATGCAATATCATCTTATTCGGGGTTGGGGGACCCCCAACAATACGAATTTGGCAACCCTATCCTTAATTGTTCGCAAAGTCTGGGCTAAAATGTCTATAAGAAGTATAAGACTTAATATGGACTACTTACAACAGTATAACTCGGTCAGAGGAAGCGTACTAAATAACTTAAAAAACACACATTTTTACATAAAGAGTGTGCTAACCTCGATTTCAGATCAACGTTGTCTTGCTAATGCTCCTGGCAAAAATTCAGTTCACGGATATTGGTTACGGCTCGGCTCGCATGCGCACTCTGCGCCGTCTACTCTCTACGGGTAAGGACACGTAGAACATTGGATGTGAGAACTGGCGAGGCAGCTCTTGGAAGCTGTTGTAGGCGAGAGAAAATATTTGCTCGCTTCAAAGCGTGCCGGGGCACAAAGGAAGCTTGTCTGGACTTGTCAGGCGCCGAAAAACGAACAACAATGTTTGAAGTGTTCTTTGGCGGCGTCCAGTACGCATGCAGTCGCCGTCTGGGTTGGATGTTCTCGTGAATAGTTCTGGCGTTTTTACGCGCCTACAATACGGCCATGACTACAACTATACGGATTAAGAAAATCAAGTAACATCGAAACGGGAAATATTGACAAAAAGCATTATGAAATTAAAATTTATAGCAATTTTCTTGTATCTTTTAACTATACATTAATTAAAAATGTTGGGAATATAAACCAAGTTAAAAAAAATAAGTTGAAAGTTGTAACGCCAAAAGTTATAAATTAAAGTTGATTTATTTCATGTATCTTCCAATATTGTTTATTTAAATTTTAATTAAATTTTTACTTTCAAAAATATTTTTTTAATAAATTTTCACATATATTTCGTTATTTTAGTAATATTATAATACAGTGACTTAAATTTTCTACATACAAATATTCTTAAATAAGACATGAGTAAGATCAACTTTATTATTATTCGTAAACGAAAAATAGCTGAAAGTGTTATAATGAACTTAAAATAATATATTTAATGAGTAAAAATATTTATCTATAGAACTATTTGTATTGTAATAGATATATATTAGAAAAAAAATTAACTGTGTTTTAAAAAGTGAAGCAATTTACCAAAAGTAATTTACTAGTGAAATTAATCTTAAATAAAAACTGGCATTTTAGTAACACGGTGAAAAAAGTAGAATATATTAAAAATAATTGAATTGTTTACAAGCGTAAAATTTTAACAAACGAACATTTAATTACAGTAAATACGTGATGATATCAATGGACGGTTTCCTTTAATTGTAATAATTGTTTAATAAAATATAAGTAAAATTTTCTGTCCACGAATCATTTATTTTATTTTTCTTATCAGGACTACAGAAAAAACATAAGGAAGAACAGCTTAGCTATATACGAAATCGTTTTCTTGTGAACAATTTAACCGCGATGTTATGAAGATGGAAGGGGCGAGAAGTTGTCAAAATGGCCGTTTTATATCATGAGGAATCCAATGAATTTCGAACCTATTTCTGGCAGTTTGAGAATAATAGATCAAGAATAATGGGCATTCTTAAGACTAAGATGACGAAGAAGACGAAAACTTCACTGTTGGCAAGGAAACAAGAAGCAGTCAGTGATAATCAAAATTAACTTGTTAGTTTGAAAATTCGACTTTGAGAGGCAGCCCATCATTGATTCTGAGCGCAATCAAACATATAAGGTAAACCAGGAGATACGACGCGCCTTTTGATTTATGTGATTAAAAAATACAAAATTAATTATATCATAAAACAAATATCAGAAATAAAAAGTTTAGTGATGAATTATGAATATGGAATTATAATGCTAACCTAGTTAAATCTAAAAATAAAAAAAGACACACCAATGTTAAAATTCTGAATTGCAATGGCAACTGGTTTTCCAAAATAAAGTTAATTAAATCTGTAACAATGATGTACCTAAAATACGAATTTACTCTTTTGGTTTACTTCTTTATCAAAATAATATAGTTCTAAAGACTTTGTCAAATAAGCCCAAGAAAATGGAATTTAAATAAATTTCATTTATTCTGCATTTTTTGTGTGAGTAAAAATTACTGCTTCCTTCACTCCTCTCCCCATCCCCCATAAAATAACACACTTTAAAAACGAAAGTAAAAAAGAAAATATCTTGAACACATTAGCTACATAAGCAGCAAACCTTTAAAGAAATCCAAAGTAGAGTAAAATATGCACAAACTGTTGAAAGTTTTTTGTAGTTCTTTACATGTTTTATGTTAATCTTTTCTTGCACTCCTTTTTTTTCTCCGATGTACCACACATGTTGCAAATCAAACCATACATGGTACACGTTTCATGTAGCCATCTACCACAGCTTAAACATTTGATCCAATCTGCTGTTGATGAAGTATCCGCATAGTTCTCAAAACATTCACAGCACTCGTCTTCATCCCAACTGTCACTATCTCTACGAGAAGCAAAAACCACTACATCACCATCTTGAATAATAAAGACTCATTTTGTTGTAGATTGTTTCGATTGACTTTCACGTGTGTCGCACTTCTTAGGTCTATTCAAGTCCTGTGTTAAGTGTTTTCTCATTCTTTGCAGCAATACGTTTTTTCGCATCCACTCTCTTCCTCTTCTCGNTGAGAGAATGGACTAGACTAAAGGTGGTCAAATAATTAGTTTACATTTAGTTTCCGAATGTGTGAGTGCTTTTATTTTCGCATCCACTCTCTTCCTCTTCTCGTTTTTTACCACATCAGTATGAGTAACTAGTTGCGCACATATTTTTCTCGCTGGTCGTTTTCCTGGAGCGCGATTTGGTATGGGAGATACTGCAGTTATCAATTTGGTTGGTGTCACATCTTGGCTGGAGATGCATGGAGGAGGAGAAGCTGCAACATTTGTGACAGTCTTCATCGGTTTGAAAGCAGTAGCAACACCTGCTCGGAGAGGTTGCAGGATACCACTAACCTCCATAGGAAGAAGATCGTCATGGCCACTTTCGAAGGAAGCGTCACTTTCTTCAGGAAGGTACTGGTAAATTGTACCAGACAGTCGTAAATAGGCATACTCTGGAATGAATGAGGGGTTTAGAGGGTCTATTCCTCTACCCCTAAGACCTGAAACACCATTTGCTACAGTAGCGGCCTGAGACCAATCACTATTCAGGACCACTCCAAAGTGGTGACGTTCAATGCTGGTATGACTTAGCATTCAGTTATTACACGTGTCTGCCCAATAAAGAAGGTCCGATCAAGAAGCTGGAAATAGTGTGTTGAGTGGCTCGGCAGATATAGAATAGAAACATCATTATCAACAGCTTTTTGAAGAATGTCTGGAGAGTTCATATGCGAACCATGTCCTGACTGTCACTTTGCCATTACTACAAGTCTTATGTTGTCGTAATCAAGGCGACGAGCAACTTAGACACTTTTGGGGTTATCAGAAAATCACGTATGAACTTCGTCGATTCGGCAGTGATATCTCTATAAAATGGAACGAGTGGTGTATGGGTCAGCAACATATATCCATTTTAGACCATGTAAAAAATACTTGGGAGACTACGTATTCGTTCCCCACTAACGTACGTTACTAGTTACTGCCAACAGCCTTGAAACCGGAACCACGGACTAGGGAACCCAGCAGCAGTGATTCTGACAGTGTGATGGCAGAGAGTGAAATTGTATGCAGAAGCAGATGTAAATGAGTCGAAGGGTTTTGTGACCTTATTTAAAGGTTCTTGCTTCTACTTTTCAAAATTTATAAATTACGTCTATGTCATAATTTTCACAATGCGGAACGAAGCTTTTCTGTCTCATGAGAAAATGCACAGAGATTTATACAGAAAAATCTGTGTACACCTCCCTTGCGTTTTCAGTATATCAACTCACCAAGAAACAAACAGAATTTGTGAATCGACACCAAACAGATTACATAACGCAAGCTATGTCAGCACGGCACCCTGTTTAAGCAGGGTAACATATGCCTACTGGAAAGGGGGCCCTACTGAGCACCTACAACGAAGAGTGCGACAGCCTGCACCATACTTTGTACTCCCACGAGACGACATTTTTAGATCCCTGCCAACAGATCGTGGACTGCAGATGGTATGGACAAAGTTACATCTTCTATATGCGACCAAGCTGACGAGTTATCCCGTATAAGTTATTGCATTTGCCAAAAAAAAAAATCNAAGTTACATCTTCTATATGCGACCAAGCTGACGAGTTATCCCGTATAAGTTATTGCATTTGCCAAAAAAAAAAATCAAGACACAAAACTTTTGCATGCTCCAGACTGTGTCGCGACCCGCCCCATTCCATCTGCCAGCCAGTCGTAAGCTACAATAGACATTTCATCTGGAGAACTGTCACTAGCTACGGTGAGTGCACCAGTTCCAAAACTATCCAGCCACAGCAGCAAGTTTAAGACTGTCAACGTGAGTGAACCTGTGACCTCTCGCAGAAAGAAACGGCAATTCTATCCGTACCAAATTTGAACAAAGATTTATATGAATCGTGTTTTCCAAATATGAGCAACAACGGGCCAAATACCTGTAAAAATTCCTATTCCACTTACAACAGACTTACCAGTNTATATATATATATATATATACATATATATATATATAGTGTATGTAGTGTGTGTAAATATGTATATATATTGTATGTAGTGTAACGAAAAGTTGTTTTCGTAAAAGAAAAAAATTTTGCTACGTTACCTGACACAAAAAGTGATAAAACGAACGGCTGTTTCGCCTCTGTCTGCTTAAGGTGGCCACCTGGGTAGGCCGCCTAACAATGTGCAGAGCTCCAGCAGAAGAAGTTTTATTAAATAACCGTGCAACGTATCTGAGTGAGATCTGCTTACTAATTGCATTTAAGAAACGTTACGCGTCTGTATAAGTTTTTCAGTTCCTCCATTTTTCTCTAAAGCATGTTTTTGTGATAGTGAAAATGGTTCAGACGGGTGTTTTCGCGGTCAGTTTTAGGTATGAACATTCCGGTACAAAATATAAACAAAAGGAATAGGGACGTGCATAAAACCATTATTTTTTTAATATTACGTCATAAAATGGTACGGTCTTTGCTGAAAGTCTCATAGAGGCACGTTATCGACGGCAAGACTGCACGCCAGTTCAGTGCTTTGCGTGTAGAGGCGGCGAGAGAGTCGATGCGCATGTCTCGTTCGCCCCTAGCGCTCACACGCTTTTAGACCTCAGACGTGCAAGACTCCTTCAACCAGGCGGCCACCTTAACTACTCTGTGACGGCGATGAGACTTGGAGGCAGAATTGCCGGACGGGATCTCGGCCAATAAGGAATCTTCTACGACGTGTAGTAGCCAGTCAGATACAAGGCTCGTTTCCAGAGCCAATAAACGACTAAGAACATTCTTAAGCTGTTCGCCGTTAATTGAACACTTTTTAAATCAACATTTGAAAAATGTCACATCCCCTACCGTCATATATTTTAACTAGTACACTGACTGGCGTGCGCCAAGTAAAGTTGGTAGTGACGGAGGGAATTTAGTTACATATCTTAACGTTGAATTAAATGTTTGGAAAATAATTGTGAATACTGAAATTATTTATTTTGCTTTCTGTTTCTAATTGTACGAATTTAAAAAATGTGAAACATTTACTTATCTAACAAATTCACAGTTTCACTTGGCCGGAATATGAGCAAAGTGATCAGGTCCATTATAATGATAATATTACATACGGTAGATGTTATGCAGGCTTTTAAAATAGCTCAGTTTATCGCCGCCTACAGTCTATACATGAAAGTAAGATTTATCCTACTCCGGTTGAGAAGAAAACGAGATTCATTGGGGGAGAGTAGGGTGAAGGGAAATCTTTTTTCCCGCAAGGGGCAGTGGTGTACCAAAGAAGCCACTTAAGCTAGCGTTAAATGGAGAAATTAGGTTTATTTGTGTGAAAAATTTGTTTTTTGGAATTGCTTGTGATGTATGCTTGCCCATGACTAAATATTAATTAGTAACTTTATTTTGCACCTATTAAACACATCCTCCAAATGTTTATAGCCGTTAACTGTAAAAATACATTTGTGTTTGGTATAGAGCTTTCTCAAACACGCATATTTTAGTAAAAAGAAATTATGATTTTAAGGGCGAAATGATGATATAGGATGTTGACGGTAAAGTGAGCACTTTTGTGGCCCTAGTTACTTTTTCCATTCAGCGATTTTTTTTCCCTTTAACTATCTTTTTTAAATAAATATTGCCACGTTAGCAATAAACCTAGTGTATATATTCCATAGTACTCGGAAGTTAACGTCTAAGGATAAAATATAACATATTTATTGACTGGTATTCCAAATGAGAGGGCTTTCAGAAGTGCTTATTGTACCATGAATAGCTTATAGCTGTTAATGGCTTGCTGTGTTGAAGCGTGTGGCCAGCTTCATGGACACCTATAGCACTGGACATACTTGCAAAGTCTATTCGTGGTTTCTTAAAAAGGTTTTCGAATCAAACCTTTGAAAAAATCACCCTATGTGAGACGTGTGATTGTTTCTCAAATATGACATGTATCATAAGCGTTTGATACTTCCGCTAACATGAAAGTATTTTATTTTTTATGAAATTTGTACTTTTAGCTATATTTGATTTTAATATTATAATATTTCATTTGTAATTAATATGAATAAAAACAGGGAGAAAATAGGTGTGATGGTAGCGTATAGTAAGAAATAGTTCTAATGCAAAATATTATTACACTGAGTGCGCACGAATTCGGTGCACTGTCTCTTCGGTGTAATTTTCTTGACCAAGGCGGAGGAATATCCTGAAATTAGAACTTAAGCAGGGCTTCAGAAAAGTTTGAAGTAACCGTGAATAGACTATAGCTAGTGTTTGAGAGTTGATCATGCTTAGTTACGTCTTTCTTAGTCAAGCGGTTTTATTCGGCCGAAAAAAAAAAACTCCATCTTGTGCTTCTGCCCTGCCAAACTAAATAATGAAGTTGTTTAGGCTGGTATTAAGATGTTTTAAATGCGGGCAAGTGTTAATAAAACGTTGCCCGTATAGCGTGCGGTTATCGTGTTGAAAGTGTCACCCATCGTTGCCCGTACTGTAAACAAGGCATCGTGTTGGAAGCGTTAAAAACTTCAACTACAAGTCAGGAAGTTTACCAGAAAAAAAATTGTATAGTTTTCCCCAACCCGAGTAGAGTAAAGCTCACATTCAAGGAACTGTCACGTCATTTTACTTCTGTAGATTCAGCTGTTCTGTGACTCTGACGTGAGAAGCTCGAGGAAGGCAGTTCCGGAGAGGATCGCGATGGAGACGTGGCGCGAAGCGGGGGAAACACGAGCGGGTGATTTGCGTAGGCGATGGACCGTGAAATGCGGGAGAAACTGTAATCTTTGCGAGGCGGGTGAAGAGAGGAGACAGAGATAGAGAGAGAGAGAGGGGGGGGATGCAGGCGCTCGCGCAACACGGCTGCGGACAGGGATGTTGGACGACAATCCTCCGCGGACAGCCCCCGGGGCTGTGCCGGCGAAAGGACTACGCCGCTGCCGGGTGACGGGCGACCAGACTTACGTCACCCTCGCACCTAGCATTCACCGTCAGCAGCGGTGCACGTGAGACATGTTCAATACATGTAATTTGCGACAAACACTTCACAACTTTTACCCGTAATACGTGCTGGCAATGCAAGCAAATAAAAAACACGGGCGGGGTGTGGCTGTGTCGCGGACACGGCCGTTTGTTTTGCGTGAATACGTCTACGTTTTTACGTTCCCGGCACAGCTTCAATCGATCATATGGGGTGTCATGGGTATCACTGGATTGCTCTTAAGGTGCTCTTTCCAACCGTATACGATTTGTGTATTTCGGCTTGGGTTTTTTGACGAGTATAGACCGACATTGTGTTTTTCAATTTTTTTTACTTTAAATTCATACAATTTCACCATTACCACGCCACAAAAATGTTTTATACACTCAATCGATTTATTTTGATGAGAGATGTTGATTAAAACTTAAACGAGCGTCGTAGCTACTCCGCGTCAAAAGTTATACTACGCGGAAATTATGAGACGTGGCGAAACGAACTCAAAATGGCGTTGACCCCACCCCCGCAGCGCGTGCGCTTCGCAGTCCTCACTCAACGTATTAAATTCTTTGATCCTTTGGCAATCGATTGGTGTAAGTGAATTTTAGATATATACTATAGATTCGGAGCTGCAATGCCAAACTGTATCCCACGATTTTTCTATCATTAGATTTTCTGGATGGCCCACTGTGGTTGCAAATTTAAAGACGTAATCACGTCAAAAATCACCCATTACATACACGTTTTACAACATAACAGAATATTATAATTTTTTTATTCTTGAGACACACAAATAATTTTGTAATTTACATGGATTAAATAATAGTACCATGAGCTACCTCAACGTAAATGTGTAAATATGGAATGTAATAGTTCAATAAATGTTTTACTTTTTATTATTTTTATATTTGAAAGTAAATAATAATTATACATGTTTTTATTTCTATCTGAGAATTTTAGTCTAAAATATTTTGCAAAGCGCATAATAACTTCACTATTTGTAAATTATCCAATAATAGATTTACGTGTGTTTTATAACTAGTTAAACAACTTTTTTACTCCTCGGTATGTCAACATTTTTGTAATCTAAATATTTTTTTATTAGCTATATGCGGTATTATGTGTTACGTCTAAAAGATGGAGGGTGTATGTCATACCTATAAAATAATTAAAATACAGCAGTATTTGGTGAGATTCGGTAGCATAACCAACACGCAACCAGCCGTTCGTGGATTCGATCCTGACTGACTGACCTTCGGGTTGTTTTCTCCTCTCCAGTTTCTTTCCACGTAAAGGCCAATGCATCTCCATTACCACCTTATCTAGCACTGCTATCTTTATTTATTAAGTCCATGATTCGTCCTCGGGAAAACNCAATGCATCTCCATTACCACCTTATCTAGCACTGCTATCTTTATTTATTAAGTCCATGATTCGTCCTCGGGAAAACAAATTGGTCACTTTTGCATGCGGATAATTGGACGTTATTTCATGTGGCACTGGATCTTCCAACTACGAGCATGCATCTACCGAGCCAAGCGCGAAGTTCATCTATTATTGAAGGACTTGGAGTAAAATTCATTGAAATCAGCCGATTTTAAATATTAATATANAAGCGCGAAGTTCATCTATTATTGAAGGACTTGGAGTAAAATTCATTGAAATCAGCCGATTTTAAATATTAATATAAATAAGTGAAAATAGTTCTGTATGTGCAATATTGATTTCCTCTTTGGACATGTTGGACCCTTTTACAACTGGACTACCAATATCATGGAAATTGCACCACATACAGCATGGATGGCAGGTGTATTAAATTTAATTTTACTAGCGAAATAATTGTTACATGTCCTTAGCCTTTGATATAACTAATAGTGTTTTGTACGCAGTGGAAAATTTATTTTATTGCAATTATCTGTCATTGGCTACATAAATTGTATCTAAAACAGTTCGTCGAATAAGTCAGGATTAATGTGAATGCTCTACATATGATCTTAAGGTAGACGAATTATACAGTTCAGAATGAGAAATGGTCCGCCGCATAAAGATTTATGTGTGTAAAACGAGTGGCAGAGAAAGTTTAACAAAGCAAATAAAGCAAGCCTCGAATTAAGAAAGTGGCTATTGAAAATTTATGAATGTCATTCGAGAACGTATGATCGAGTTACCAGTATAAAGGGCATGATTTCTCTGTAGTTTGTCAGTATGCCGTAAAATACTGTAAAAGCGCATGACTTAGAGAAGTACCCGGCTCCATAACTTTGGAATCGGTGCTCAGTGGTTCGAAATATTGTGAGCCAAACCATCGGATCCTTTAATGGGAATCGAATAAAAAAAAAGCAAGATATAAATCGTCTATCAACATTTATACTGGTAGCTCGCGTGCCGTTAGTAACAGATGGGCAAAAAAACAAGTTTTCGTAACTAACAGTAGCAATAGGACTTTCAGGCACATTCAGTAAAGATCCTTCATGTGAAAACTTAAATATAAGGAAGCATTATAATTGTTTTACTTAACGTTGGTTGTGCACAGAAATACAAGGGCAACATAAACCCCTCACTATAGTTGGCTCAGAAGCAGCCGACACGTACTCGGTACGCATAAATTGGGTAAAGGTATCCAGTATTGTACTGCAAGTGTTAGCTCAGGTTTATAAGTACGCCGCTATAAGATTAACAAACCCGCATACATCGGGGGTGTTAATCTCTTCATTATTTTTTTCAGATTGATGCGTTGTCTAATTTATACTTGGTAAAACTGCTTCATTATCATCCCCCAAAACGCCTGAAAGACGCAGATGAACTTACGTTTCCTGCTCTGTAAGAATGCTTTGTTTTCTACAACACACAATCAGTTGTCGCGAAGAAAAATTTGTTTCAATATTAACCATTACAAAGTTGGCTTACAACAAATACACATTTTGTTTGATCTATATACCAACGGTTATGATAACCTTCTATTGTCGTTACAATAGTCCAGCATACGCTTTGTAATAACTTGGTCGGAGGGGCCGCGGTGGCTGAGCGGTTAGCCTGCTCGCCTCCCACCAAGGCGAACCGGGTTCAATCCTCGGCTGGGTTACTCAGGATTTTCACACTTGGGAATCGTGCNGCTCGCCTCCCACCAAGGCGAACCGGGTTCAATCCTCGGCTGGGTTACTCAGGATTTTCACACTTGGGAATCGTGCTGGACGATGCCGCTGGTCAGCGGGTTTACTCGGGGATCTCCCGTTTTCCCCGCCCTAGCATTACGGCACTGCTCCATTCGCACCTCATTTTACCTTCATCGGCCCTGAAAGACCTCGCTGTTAAGAGCCGCCTAAATCTCTCAACTCTCTCAACCACTTGGTCGGCATTGAGGTTGGTGATTTGGAGAATCACTGCACTTCAGAATGACATTCAAAGTCTGCAGGAGGTCTGTGCGTTTGCCCAGTTGAAGTTTTGTAACTGCAGAATACATTGGTTTATTAATGTTTGCGTCAGGGCACAGCTACGTACTGAAAACTACAATGAACTACAGAAAACATTGAATATAGCTGAAACGTTGCCTTTGGTACGAAGTAATGGCTCTTTTATATAAAGAAAAGCAGTTAAAAGAATATTTATTCGTTTGCTATAAAGAAAGGTAATGTTGCCATAAAACAAAACGCGTAAAGAAATAATTTATTAACAGCAAACGTATGTATCTGTAACCTTATCTTTGAATTAAAGTAATATTTTGTTACTGTAAACAAAACAGCCTCAAATAAATGGTTTCCTTTATCGTACAAAAAATTTCGAAAGTATATTTTTAGAGCGTGGAATTATGGTCATCTTGTACAGTAAATTTTGGCGGTACACTGCACAATTTTTTATTCAGTTAACTCCCTATATTGTAATATAAGTGTTTAACCTGAATGCACTAAGGAAAGCTTTCCAAACAACAGGCTGAAAATACTTAAACGTTGAGTGTCGTTACAGAACAATTTTGGGAATTGTAAGACGCATTTGGCTCTTTCCTGAAAAAAAAAAAAAAAAAAATGTAGTAACACTACAATGGATGTATGGGAAAAAATGTAACATTCTTTTTTCTCAATACGCGTTACGCTAATGTGATGAATTTGCAAACAATTTCTAATAGTGAATTTGCAGATTCAAAAATTGTAGTGGGGAAATACTTATCCACTTTACTTGTACACTCGTACACTTTTATTCCACTGTTGTACATTTTACTCTAAAAATGTTTTACGTATGCGTACATCCTGGTTATCTTGTAGCATAAAGAGAAGAGGCTGCTGAGGTGACGAAAATAAATAATCATGGAAAACTAACTTAGCGCCGAAATCCAAAAAAATTCTTTGTTTACACTGTTTTCAAAACATAGTAGTTTACAATGTTTTGTGATTTGTTTGCATCCTAAAGAAAATGCACAGCAAGTTACTGGCCATTCCAGTATTTGCCGAAAGCCATGCAACACTTGTCGNCTTTGCATCCTAAAGAAAATGCACAGCAAGTTACTGGCCATTCCAGTATTTGCCGAAAGCCATGCAACACTTGTCGGATGGAAACAGTCGGGGTATCGTAAACATTGAAATAATTTTGGTGGCAGAAATGGTCGAGCTGAGATATCGCGTCTGACAGTCGGGACGAACTCGTCGTGCCATTGTAAATCCAGCATGAGTCCACGCAACGCTGTTACATAGACAAGCTAATTAGTTTTAAAAGTGCCTAATGTAATTTTTATAAGTAACAAACATGATGTGTAATTGATAGTTCTTTAAACTAACATGAGTTGTGACAGCAAATATCATGTTAACGCTGAAAAATAAAACGTAATTCAGCGGGCAGATTGTGGAATTTAGAGCGTATCTAACTGTGTTGCCAAGCATGGTCATCTTCGCAACGGCATAAATATGTATATGTTTTATACAAGGCCACAAACAACAGTCATCAGTAACTTAATTCATGGATACCGTTATTGTGAAGAAACAGTAAGAATATTTCAGAAAGCTGAAGTTACCAAACAGAAGTCAAGGTAATATATTTATCCTTTGTTGAGTTGAGTTGGGTTGAGAGATTTAGGCAGCTCTTAACAGCGAGATCTTGAGAACCGACGAGGGTGAAATGAGGTGAGAATGGAGTAGTACTGGAATGCAAGGGTGGGGGAAATGGGAGATCCCCGAGAAAACTCGCCGACCAGAGGCATCGTCCGGGACGATTCCCACATGCGAAAATCTGGGAGCGACCCCTTCGGGAATCGAGCCTGGTTCGCCTAGGTGGGAGGCGAGTAGTCTGACTACTACACCACCGCGGCCGGCTGTATGATATGGGATTCTTCGTCAAAACCCTTTTGATAACAGTGTCCAATATATAGAACGATGCACAGTAAGTTACATTACACTGTCCACGGTAACCAATGAGGGAAGTAAATTAAGTGTGAGCATTGCCACTCGTAGGCTCACAAACAGGTGTTGTCAATAACCTGAAGTCCAAACACATTTTCACTGATCGCGATATATGACAGATACAAGTACAGCTTCCANAGGTGTTGTCAATAACCTGAAGTCCAAACACATTTTCACTGATCGCGATATATGACAGATACAAGTACAGCTTCCAACAAAATATTTGTTATATAATACGCGTATTTATCTGGGACTTGAAAATGTTAAACGATCTATCAGAAGAGAACTGCAAAATTAACGCTGACGAAAAGGTTTTGTCGAACCAAACAAAGTCGGTTTGGCGCAACCAAATTAATAGTTTGTATAGGGGCAATTAAATATTTTGTTGTTTTAACCATAATTAAAATGGTTGTTATTATTTCGTTGGCCGATACGAAGATTTGGTTGGTGCAACCAAAGATTTGTTTCACTCTAGGGACATTAAACANAGGTGTTGTCAATAACCTGAAGTCCAAACACATTTTCACTGATCGCGATATATGACAGATACAAGTACAGCTTCCAGCAAAATATTTGTTATATAATACGCGTATTTATCTGGGACTTGAAAATGTTAAACGATCTATCAGAAGAGAACTGCAAAATTAACGCTGACGAAAAGGTTTTGTCGAACCAAACAAAGTCTGTTTGGCGCAACCAAATTAATAGTTTGTATAGGGGCAATTAAATATTTTGTTGTTTTAACCATAATTAAAATGGTTTTTATTATTTCGTTGGCCGATACGAAGATTTGGTTGGTGCAACCAAAGATTTGTTTCACTCTAGGGACATTAAACAGTTTCGGTTAGTATAAAAAGGATTAGAGCCACGACCGAGATTGGAACCTAGACCATCTGCGCCCGAGTGCTACGGTCTAATAACCTGAGATAAACTGAATACAGGAGGAGATGGGATGTTTTTAACCATATATATTTGAAAAACTGGAGAATGGGCGTAGATAAATACTGTGTTTCAAGTTTTACAGCTTTACTTTTTGTTTCTTGTTGAACTTGTTTAATTAGACGTCCATACCATTACTAAGCATCAATATATGCACTAACAAACACTGTTACTATCCTAATCTCACAAAAAATGCAAACAAACTCTCGAGTTGTATTTTCGAACGAAGACAATCAAATGAGGGACCAAACAAATATACACAGTTAATTAAACAAAATATTTGGCGACAGTCTTATTTCTTTGGGCCCGACACTGAGGTTTTGTTTATTCTAACGTGTATTTTGTTAGATTAACACAATTAATTTTGTTGGTTTTCATGTTTTGTTTACTCAACAACATTTTTATTTTAGGGGCAACTTAGTATATATTTCGACCCTATACAAACAAATATGTTGTAGGCCTTTCTCTCAGTGCACGTTATTGTTTAACGAATTGACTTGCAAACACACGTTCTTTTACATTTGTTTTGTCATTGGACCACAGACTGAAAGGCTCTTGTCGGCTTTGGTCCTACAAGAGAAAAAAACCAACGACAGGCTGGTCCAATCTCGTACAACCGAGTCAGAAGGGATAATGGGGTGCTTCGTGTTGCAGGACCAGTGAACAACGGCGCCGACTAGAATGCACCCAGGATGGCGAACTTCTATAACGTGCTGCCACAAAATGAAAGCGAATTTTGCATTCCCCTATCTATCAGAATAATAATAATAATAATGGCGTGTGGGGAGTGCACCCAGGGCAAGGCAACACCCACCGAGTGACGGTCTTTCCAGCTGGGATCCGTAGGTGACCGTCATCCCCGAGCATGAAAGAAATGAAGCCCTAGAGTGGAGCGGCGCTGGAATGTAAGTGCGGGGGAAACTGGAGTACCCTGAGAAAACCCACCGGCAAGCGGCATCGTCCAGCACGATTCCCACATGCGAAAATCCTGGGGTGAACCCGCCGGGGATCGAACCCGGATCGCCGTGGTAGGAGGCGAGCGCCCTGGCCACTATCTATCAGAAAATATTATGTGCACAGGCCTTGCTGTTTCCGGGTATTAAAAAAAATCCCAAGATATAGTCTATTTGCGGTATCTTCACTCTTATAAATCAAACCTTTGAGAAATCTCTCCATGAATTATGTGTTTGGTTGTTTCCTACATATGCCATGTACCACAAACGTTTTGTACTTCTGTTAACATAAAATTATCTTATTTTTTGTTAAACTGAACCTTTACTTGTATTTTATATATAAATTATAATACTTAATTTATAATTGACATTAATAAAACCAGGGACAAATTATGTGTATTGGTAATGCTTAGTAAGAAATAGTTGCAATGCAAAGTGTTATTAAACTGAGTGCGCACAAATGCGGTGCGTTGTCCCTTTGGTGTAATTTCATGAACTTGGTTAAGTTTGTTCGCATGAGGAGGAGGAATACCTTAAACGTAGAACTTTAGCAGGGTTCCAGAAAAGCTGGAAGTAGCCATTTCAGGTACAGCTTATGATCCAGGAACACGAGAGGCATTTAAGGAAGAGCAACTGAGGAATGCTGGAGAAAACGCCGTGCTATATATGACAACACCCCCCTCCCCCTTCCCACGCCATATTGCAGAGCTCAGAGCGCTGTCCAGCTGGCAGTTCTGTAACTTTCACCGCGTCGACAGTTGCAGTGCACGTGTGTGCGTGCGCGCGCGTGTGTGTGTGTGTGTGCGTGTTGTCCGGCTGGCTGAGTCCTTTCCCCTGGAGGTTGTTAGAGGCGCGCGCGATCGGCTCGTCTCATCTGGTCCCCTCCCAAGTTCCGCTACTACACGCCGCTATCGGTTAATTGAACACTTTTGAAATCAACCTTCGAAAAATGTCACTGCCCCTGCTGCCTGCATATATTTTATTAGGCACACTCACTGGCATGCGTGCAGTTAAGTTGGTAACGACGGAGGGAATGTGGCTCCACGTCTTAAACACTGAAATAAAAGTGATTAATAAACTTCCGTAAAGATTGAAATTTTTTTTTTTTTGCTTTTTTTTTGTATGTACATAAATGTAAAAGTCATAAAATAAAAAAAATAAAAACATTTACTTTTTAAATAATTTAACATTTCCACTAGAACCTTAATTTTATGTACATTTGGTTAAGAATACACAGTATGCATACAAGTAAGGACAATTGATTGCTACCATTTTGGACTAATGGATCATTAGCCGTAATGTGTATCACAGATTTCCTTTTTTTTATTTTAGAGATCGACAAAGCATAGGGCACTGCTCTGTATACTTCATAAAGCCTGTGTTCCTTGACTAATGTTGCTAATAACATATCCGTGTTCATTAACCGGAGTGTAGAGTGGAGTGGAGAGATTTGGGGGGGCCTTCACGTCGAGGTCTTGAGAGCCGATGAGGGCGGAACGAGGTGAGTATGAAGCAAAAACAGAATGCAGAGGCGGGGGAAATGGGAGATCCCCGAGAAAACCTGCTGCCCAGCCGCATCGTCCGGCATGATTCCCACGCATGCGAAAATCCGGGAGTGACACCGTTGGAAATTGAACCCGGTTAGCCTAGGTGGAAGGCGAGTAGTCTAACCACTATACCACCGCGGCCCCTTCACCAGCAAGAAATACTTACTTATTTCTTCCCGGAAGTCACTATTTAAAAATGAAGGTATGCTGTATAGCGGTAATATTTTGATAAAGCTTGAGACGCTATTGTTTATGCCGTGCTGCGCGGGAAATTTCATCAACACTTGTTTTTAAATCCAAGATGGCGGAGATTGATTCATTTTGATCAGCGCTTTCAAAAAACTCAGTTTACCGTGAAAAGCCAATAGTATCCTTTCTCCCGAAGGCTGTTAAGAGACCCGCGATCGGTTGGACTCATCTTGTCCCATCCCAAGTTCGGTTACAAGTTGCGGTGTCGCCTCGAGACGATTTCGTCATCCCAACACCTGCCGCGCGCACGTCGCTCATCAAACAGCTTGGACTCGAACCCCCTCCTGCAGCTTTCTATGCAAACGAATTACAACGCGACCTTGAGGTTTATTCACTCCCTGTGCTGCTCATGACTCGGTGAAGATGACGGTTGTTTTTAACGCCCGAAGGCAGGTTTCAGCGCCTGTCAAGGCGGGATGATTTAGCCACAGAGTAGATNCAGGTTTCAGCGCCTGTCAAGGCGGGATGATTTAGCCACAGAGTAGATAGATATACAGAGACGAAATAGTCATGGCCGTTCCTTAGATGTGGGTGTATCCGTTCTCTGATTGGCTGTGCGTGGCTCTGGGAACGCACCTTGAGTTTTACAGGTGTGTTTGACTGCGTGCTGCGAAAGGAACTCTGTTGGCTGGAGTAAGGAACCAGACGCTGGTTGACGACCGGCATTCCGACATGTTTGATGACGTGTGTGGCTGGAGTTCACGTAATAAGGGTCAGTTTCGCCTCTGTATACGTACGTACTTTGTAACGCTCCTCGCGATTCTGTGAAGACGACGAGTATATAATGCCCGGAGGCCGGCCTAGGCGGTTGAGAAGGCACGCCAGGCAGGATGATCGAGCCGTGCGTCCGTCGATGCCCCCCGCAGCGAACACGACGTGCGCGAAGCGAAATTTCTCGCCACTAATAAATCTCTCTGACAGCAGGGAAGCGAACCCAAGGCCTTCAACCCACCAGTCACCCGGTCACTAGGGGGATCGATCGCACCACGACCGGGTAGGTGCGCGTTTTTTTTTTCCCCCCCCCAAATTTCGGTTTATTAAGATGTTTTCCTATTTCATGCCAGAAGATTCATTCGGGGCGTGGGAAGCGTTACCAACATAACGACATTAAATACACAGCATACTTCGCTACACATATAAATGGCTTACTCACGATTGAAAGGCGGGAACGCGTAGTCCAATTTTTTTTTTTTTGGGAATGCCCACCCTGGAACGGTTTTTCCGCGTTTGTATCTGAAAAGTGCGGGAGCGATAAAGGGTACACTCACACGCGCATCAAGTGCACCGCCACCACTACGCGCAGGAATATCAACTGGCGTGCAGTGATCTTTCCGTGCTGTGTCTACCTACGGGACTTTAAGCCGCCACGTTATAATTTTATTGGTGGGAAGTCTTTAACTAAGTTCATTAGACTCTCCTATCGTAGTTTGACCGTGTCCGAGTAGTGTGTATTGAGATAGTGCAGTGTGAAAAAGCCGTTCTTAACCATGTTTGGAGGACTTAGAAATAATATTTATAGCATACGTGATATCTTGAAAGTACCATTCAATACTTGTCTGGGAGTGTGTTTTCTTTTCGTAGGTAAATATAGAGGGGGACACGTGTAATAGTTTCATAAAAAAACGCATTTCTAATATGCTCAACGCAGCGAGTTACTGTGTCAATTTCGTACCCTTACGTAAGTTATGAAAGAGTCAATTTTTCTTTCCAAATAAGTGCTTTCTAAAAGTGATAGTTTTATATTTAGATACGCTGATGAGAAACCCAAAATTCCATTCACGTAGCCTTAGAAAGTAATAATGTTACTTACACTAAGATGCTATTACTAAGAAAGGCAAATTTGCGATACTCTAGAAAAGTTCCAAATGAACACAAATAGAACCTGACGGCAACTTCGTGTGATTGTACAGAAACTTTGCTTGGTAATGTTTCAGTAGCAGTGGCAGCGTATTAGTTCAAATAGTTGTGCGTATCGACTTATTGTGAATAGTATTAGAGTGTCAATTTGCTGCCCACTGAAAAGGCGCATATGCTGTTCACGGTTAGCTGAGCCCTGTTCAAGATCTACTTGTATGCCAACTGTGTATTCTTCCACCACATGTACTCTTAAGAGTGCCATGGGTCTGGTCACTTTATTCATGCATCAGTCAAGTGAAACTGTGAAATTATTAGAAAAGTAATTATTTTACGAATTTCCTCACTCTTACACTTAAGCATATGCGTTGAAAAAAGCAGAAAGTCGAATAATTCATTTCAATATTCACAAATTTTTACCTAACACACGTACTTCAACATTAAGAATGGAACTACANAAAGTCGAATAATTCATTTCAATATTCACAAATTTTTACCTAACACACGTACTTCAACATTAAGAATGGAACTACATTGCCTCCTTCGCACACAAGGAAAAAAAAAAAAACCGCGCATTTAGGTGGACAAAAAAAAACAAAAACCTAAGTGTGGCCAGATAACCGGAACGGCACTGAAAAACGTTCATAGATAACGNTGGTGGACAAAAAAAAACAAAAACCTAAGTGTGGCCAGATAACCGGAACGGCACTGAAAAACGTTCATAGATAACGCACGCATCGAAAGCACATAACGGAAGGAACCCGGCCGGCGCCGAAGTCGGCCGACGCGAGGCGAAACGAAGCGCGTTGTGTCAGTCATGCGAAAGTAGGTAACAAGCAGGGACGTGAACGCGGCGTGTTGTAACCTGATCAGTGGCGACGTGGTGTGCGCGCGGAGCCTCCAGCCACAGGCAAATACTTTCATTTAAACGCAATTGTAAAGAACCTCACTGCTAAAACCACTTCACGGTTACGCAAGAATATGCGTAGACCCGCGTGTAACACTGAGTACGNGTAAAGAACCTCACTGCTAAAACCACTTCACGGTTACGCAAGAATATGCGTAGACCCGCGTGTAACACTGAGTACGAGTCCACAATAAAAGTACCTCTTAGTACCGCTCTCTTTCATTGTAAATACACAAGCGTTGTTACTCACCAATGTGTCAGAAAAAAAAATTAGCTATCACTATGAATCACTTTCTGAAATAAACCCTATTGTTCACAAGTAGTCATTCGGACGGTGTTCCGGTGACATCGAAAAAGGTAACGGTTTGCAGTGTTAAAAGACGGTAAGTTCTACAGCATGTGTAATTAAAAGTGTGCAACCCCAAATAAAACGCACTGAGGCCATTGTTTACACGTGACTATTTTTGTCCCGCTAAATGTGTGTTTTTTCCTACATACATACATATATACACGTCACGCCTGTCTCCCAGAGGGGTAGGCACAGATTATGGACGTCCATTTACCACGATACTGACATACCTACCTCCTTCGCTTTATCAACATTCATACATCTCTAATATAACAATATTATTTGATAGTAGTTTAGAAAATTTATTTGTATAAAACATTAATCGTTTTGCCCCCGACTGCCAGTACAGAAAGATTTCTGTTTAACGTGGCACGCGGAAGGGGTAGTTGTCCGTGTGAAAATCATGCTCCACTCAAATCCACTCCAGCCACATTAAGTGTTTGGCCCTGTGCCTTATTCATGGTCATACCAAAACAAACTCTTATTTAGACTCTTTTAAAATTAAAAGGTAAATCCGAGGGAATAATTGGTATTCTAGGCATTAAAACAGTTTCTCCAGTACCGCAGCCAGTTAGAATAGTACCTTCAATGAGATAACTTTTTAAACTTTTTATTTGCAATCGAGTGCCGTTGCATAATTTCGGTGGATTTATATTTCGCAATAAAATTATGGGAACTCCAACTTTTAAAATCAGTTTGTGTGGTGGAAGTATTCAATGAATTAAGAAATTCTGTGGGATAGTGCACAGCTTCTTCCCTGTCGAGTACTGTATCTATTGAGTAATAGACTTGTGTTTCCGCATTAAATTCTGCGAGCACTAATTAATTAATTTTTTAGACTTGTTCATTAGTAGCCGATAATATGGCTCTTTCTTTGAACCACGATAGTGTCTTATTTGAAAGGTCGTGTATTTCAGGGTAGACATTATCTATCAGTTGTTGGTGGTCTTTGACTAAAACACATATATCACTATTGAGAGAAATGTTTCCACAATCCATTGGCAGCTCTCCGTTTCCGACTTTCAGTAGCATGTCAGCAAACATGCTGTTATCTTCTGAAGACATAAGTACTCTCATGTTTGTTTTGAGTGCTAGTTTTGTTACGTTGGGCCAAAGAGACGATCTTTTTAATGATGCATTGACTTCATCAGCTCTAGTTCCTCTCGCCACCACCGGCAATATTTGACGAAAATATCCTGAGAATAAAACCGTGCAACCACCCATTGGTGAATTTGTACTTTATAAATCACGCATGGTCCTATCCAGAGCTTCGACGGAAGTTTTATGTGACATAGTAGCCTCATCGAAAACTATCAATGAACAGTACTGTATTAGTTTAGACGTGTTACTTCGTATTGAAATGCGACGTACGCTTGTACCATCATCATAAACGTTCAGGGGAAGTTTAAATGTCGCATGTGCCGTTATTCCTCCTTCTAAAAGAGTGGCTGCGATGCCAGATGATGCTACTACGGCAAGGGCAACATTACCGCTAACTTCAGTGAGAAGCAAATTAATTAAGAAAGTTTTACCGGAGCCCGGAGCATCGAGGAAAAACATCTTGCCTTCTTTGTTTGCTATGGATACGAGCAGGGCATCATAAACTGCTCTCTGATCGGGGTTCAGACTTGGTTCTTTCCGTTTTAACTCAATAATTCAGCATTGTTAAGGTCTGAATCAGCGTTAACTGGCAAAGGAAGACCAAAATATGTGATGGATTTGCCTGCTAGAGATTCTACTATATTGTTTACTTCAATTAAAGCTTCGTCGAATATGTTCTGGTTATAATTGAAATATTCTAATCCTGACGCCCTCCGTAGTCGAGGAAATATATATTCAGACATACATTCTCGATAATTATTCCAAATACAGTGAATTCTAAGTTTGTTTTTACTACGCAATTTAAATTGTAAATGCGCTTTTTACTACTTATCTATTAAAAATAAATATTTATTCTACCACTGACTTTTTCGTAGATCATTTAATTTTACATAATTCTTTCGTACATAATTTTTTTTATATCACTAAAGGATTAGGCGGCGTATTCCGTGAGAGTGCGCTGGCGGAAAACTTTTTCCAGACTTGATTCACTAATACCATTAATGCTCAGCTCCTTTAAGTGCTAGGGCAATTTTTAATATACACAAACCTTCCTCAAAAAATGCAGATCATAAAACCACATCCAAATCAGTTCAGTGGTTCTCGAGATTAGCGTAGTCATACACACAGACGCGCGCCATAGGTATGTATGGGACAGGTGTGTGCGTCGTTACCAACTTTACTGGGTGCATGCCAGTCATTGTGCCCGTTAAAATACTTGCAGGTAGCGGCAGTGACACTATTCAAAGGTTGGTTTCAAAAGTGACCATTTTACTNAGTTTAAATGTCGCATGTGCCGTTATTCCTCCTTCTAAAAGAGTGGCTGCGATGCCAGATGATGCTACTACGGCAATGGCAACATTACCGCTAACTTTAGTGAGAAGCAAATTAATTAAGAAAGTTTTACCGGAGCCCGGAGCATCGAGGGAAAACATCTTGCCTTTTTTGTTTGTTATGAATAAGAGCAGGGCATCATAAACAGCTCTCTGATCGGGGTTACGACTTGGTTCTTTCTGTTTTAACTCAATAATTCAGCATTGTTAAGGTCTGAATTAGCGTTAACTGGCAAAGAAAGACGAAAATATGTGATAAGTTTGCCTGGTAGAGATTATACTATTTTGTTTACTTGAATTAACGCTTCGTCGAATATTTTCTGGTTATAATTGAAATATTCTAATCCTGAAGCCCTCCGTAGTCGAAGAAACATATCTTCAGACATACATTCTCGATAATTATTCCAAATACAGTGAATTATAAGTTGGTTTTTACTGCGTAATTTAAATTGTAAATGCGCTTATTACTACTTATCCATTAAAAAAATATATAAATGCTACCACCGACGTTTTTGTAGATCATTTGATTTTACACAATTCTTTCGTACATTATTTTTTTATATCACTAAAGGATTCCGTGAAAGTGCGCTGGCGGCAAACGTTTTCCAGACTTGATTCACTAATACCGTTAATGCTCAGCTCCTTTAAGTGCTGGGGCAAATTTTAATATACACAAACCTTCCTCAAAAAATGCAGATCATAACAGTAAAAACCACAACCAAATCAGTTCAGTGGTTCTCGAGATTAGCGCGGTCATACAGACAGACGCGCGCCAGGGACTTCCTCTTATACTATTTTACATATAATTATATTTTTATGTACGTAGGTATGTATGGGACAGGTGTGTGCGTCGTTGCCAACTTTACTGGGTGCATGCCAGTCAGTGTGCCCGTTAAAATACTTGCAGGTAGCGGCAGTGACACTATTCAAAGGTTGGTTTCAAAAGTGACCATTTTACTNTGCCCGTTAAAATACTTGCAGGTAGCGGCAGTGACACTATTCAAAGGTTGGTTTCAAAAGTGACCATTTTACTGTGAACATCATATAAAAATTTAAAAAAAATAATGTTCGAAATTTTACATGACCGGCGTGTGGACTCGAGTCATTACATCCTTTGTATTGTTATTTTTTTACAAATGGCAGGATAATACACATAGAGCAGTGAAACGAAACTTGACTATTCATTACTCAATACGAAAGTAAATATCTTTGCGTTAGTTTGTACTTCTGGTGCATTTATATCACGCAGTATTTCAGATTCTCTGAGCACTCACAATGCTCGTTATTTGGTCATCACGACACTATGAGCCCTTGCGCTGGCGGTCACAGTTCCACACACGACACTTTACACCATACTCTAGCATGGGCTGCCCGATAGGTAGCCTGCGAAGAAAAAGAAGTGAATGTGCGATGGTGACGCGCAAGAACAGCAGTTGGTGCGGACATTCCTGCCCTAGTAAATGCTTCAAATCGACCACCTTTGTCATACTGAACACTGTGAAATTTTTTTTTTTGCATTAATTTATTTTGTTAGGCAGGTCGGTAGGATATCAATACGAAAAATGTATCGGTTTTTTGCGTTTCACATTAAAAAAAATAACTGTGCTCGTTACTGCCAACTTTATTTTATTTCATCCCAGCTAAATAAACTAAGTAAGTATTGATGATTTTCTTCCGCATTTTTATGCCATTTTCTACCCAAAATTTTTACAAAATCATTTTACACCTATTGTTTTGTAGTGCCTGATAACCGTGACTCACAGATACACTTGCGTTTTTTTCCCCTTGGCTGTTACTTTCCTGTTGGCAGCTACGCCGATTTTCCCTTATCTATATTTTGCTCATTGTCACTGTACTAATGGCAGCGAGAGCATAAGAAGCTCTACTGCTCCTGTCCTTTCCTGAAGATGATGAAGAAGAAGAATAAGAATAAGAAGGGGAGGAAACAAGAAATAATAGGAAGAGGAAGAGGGAATGAAGAAGACTCTATATAAATATTAGGCGTCCTGACGAACATGGGTATTACAGGAATTAGCTGTTAGGAGGATGAAGTGAAGAAGAAGAGAAATAGGAACAACAGGGGTAAGAAAATAGAAACAAACAAATATGAGAAAGAAATAAGAACACGAAGAACAATAATAGAAGATGAAGTTGTTGATGAGGAGGATGAAGAGAAGAACAAAATAAAAGAAGAATAAGAAGTAAAAGTGGTTAAAAAGACGAAGGGTTTTGAAGAATGATAAAAGAAGAAAGAATAATAGAAAGAAGATTAAGAATCCATAAGAAAGAAAAAGATGAAGATGAAGAAGAAAAAGAATAGGAAGGTGTGGAATAAAGGAAAACGAAAATAATCAAAAACCTCGGATGGCCTTTGGCTAAATTGGTGGAAATTAATTAATTTTTTTTAAATGTCCTTTCCTGAATGTGCACAATTGCTTAATTGATAAACTCGTTTCCTGTTTTAGTGTCTGCTCTGTCACTGTGTTGTCGCCAGTTCTACTAATATTTGGTTAGCTTGTGTAATTTGTTTCCGTTTCGTTCCCCATAGTGTGTTTTCTGTTTGTAAAATTTGCGTTTTTAATTTTCACTTTTGAGGTTTTGTTTAACTTCCTCGTGCGATTACTTCGATTTTTGTTTCAGCCACCGCTCGAGTCCGTTCCTTTTGTCCTGCGCATTCTACTCTCCTGTACGACAGAAGAACGTATTTGCCTCTGGCTGGCATATCGTGTTATTGTTGTCGTGCCGTTTTATCATGTGTTATATGTCACTGTATGCAAATGATCATGTTAAAAAATAACATTATAAATAGAAACCTACGCAAATTCATCTATAATTTCGGATGCTGCTCTGCGTCCGTCACCAGCTGATGACATACGTGGCCCTCGGTTCGGTTACATCTGGACAACCCTACTCTGACAACCCGCATATTGAAGCTGAATACAAATTGTTGCGTAGCCTACGGCACCAACAAAATTTACTTTGTAAGTTGTATAATGACTAAATTCAGATGAATGTATAAATTTCATATTCACTGCAATTACATATTAAATTATAGCATATTCACGGTTTCTTCACACTTTTTGAATAAAAAATTTGAAAAATCACCCTATGTAGGAAGTGTTTGGTTGTTACCTTAATACATCACGTAGGGCCTACTAAAAGCGTTTTATACACGAGTCAACATTAAAGTACCTTATTTTTTTATTAAATTGAACTCTTGCTTATTTTATGTCTACAAATTGCGTCACTGGCCAGCAAGATGTTGGAACCATAGACTAAGGATGAGGTAGAGAGATCTCGCTGGNTGCCCGTTAAAATACTTGCAGGTAGCGGCAGTGACACTATTCAAAGGTTGGTTTCAAAAGTGACCATTTTACTGTGCACATCATATAATAATAATAATAAAAAAATGTTCGCAATTTTACATAACCGGCGTGTGGACTCAAGTCATTACGTCCTTCGTATTGTTAATTTTTACAAATGGCAGGATAATACACATAGAGCAGTGAGACGAAACTTGACTATTCATTACTCAATACGAAAGTAAATATCTTTGCGTTATTTCGTACTTCTGGTGCATTAATATCACGCGGTATTTCAGATTCTCTGAGCACTCACAACGCTCGTTATTTGGTCATCATGACACTACGAAAGCACTTGTGCTGGCGGTCACAGTTCCACACACGACACTTTACACCATACTCTAGCATGGGCTGGCCGATAGGCAGCCTGCGAAGAAAAAGAAGTGAACGTGCGATGGTGACGCGCAAGAACAGCCGTTGGTGCGGACATTCTTGCCCTAGTAAATGCGTCAAATCGACCACCTTTGTCATACTGAACACTGTGCAATTTTTTTTTTCAGCATTAATTAATTTTGTTAGGCAGGTCGGTAGGATATCAATACGAAAAATGTATCGGTTTTTGCGTTTCACATTAAAAATAATAACTGTGCTCGTTACTGCCAACTTTATTTTATTTTATCCCAGCTGAATAAACTAAGTAAGTATTGATGATTTTCTTCCGCATTTTTATGCCATGTTCTACCCAAAATTTTTTACATAATCATTTTACACCTATTGTTTTGTAGTGCCTGATAACCGTGACTCACAGATACACTTGCGTTTTTTCCCCTAGGCTGTTTCTTTCCTATTGGCGGCTATATTTTGCTCATTGTCACTGTACTAATGGCAGCGAGCGCATAAGCAGCTCTACTGCTCCTGTCCTTTCCTGAAGATGGTGAAGAAGAAGAATAAGAATAAGAAGGGGAGGAAACAAGAAATAATAGGAAGAGGAAGAGGGAATGAAGAAAAAGACTCTAGATAAAGATTAGGCGTCCTGACGAACATGGGTATTACAGGAATTAGCTGTTAGGAGGATGAAGTGAAGAAGAAGAAAATAAATAGGAACAACAGGAGTAAGAAAATAGAAACAAACAAATATGAGAAAGAAATAAGAACATGAAGAACAATAATAGAAGATGAAGTTGTTGATGAGGAGGATGAAGGGAAGAACAAAATAAAAGAAGAATAAGAAGTAAAAGTGGTTAAAAAGACGAAGGGTTTTGAAGAATGATAAAATAAGAAAGAATAATAAAAAGAAGATTAAGAATCCATAATAAAGAAAAAGATGAAGATGAAGAAGAAGAAGAATAGGAAGGTGTGGAATAAAGGAAAACGAAAATAATCAAAAACCTCGGATGGCCTTCGGCTAAATTGGTGGAAATTAATTAATTTTTTTTAAATGTCCTTTCCTGAATGTGCACAATTGCTTAATTGATAAACTCGTTTACTGTTTTAGTGTCTGCTCTGTCACTGTGTTGTCGCCAGTCCTACTACTATTTCGTTAGCTTGTGTAATTTGTTTCCGTTTCGTTCCCCATAGTGTGTTTTCTGTTTGTAATATTTGCGTTTTTAATTTTCACTTTTGAGGTTTTGTTTAACTTCCTCGTGCGATTACTTCGATTTTTGTTGCAGTCACCGCTTGAATCTGTTCCTTTTGTACTGCGCATTCTACTCTCCTGTACGACAGAAGAACGTATTTTCCTCTGGCTGACATATCGTGTTATTGTTATTGTACCGTTTTATCATGTATTATATGTCACTGTATGCAAATGATCATGTTAAAAATAACATTATAAATAGAAACCTACGCAAATTCACCTATAATTTCGGATGCTGCTCTTCGTCCCTCACCAGGGGCATGACATATGTGGCCCTCGGTTTGGTTATATATGGACAACCCTACTCTGACAACCCGCATATTGAAGCTAAATACAAATTTTTGCGTAGCCTACGGCACCAACAAAATTTACTTTGTAAGTTGTATAATGACTAAATTCAGATGAATGTATAAATTTCATATTCACTGCAATTATATATTAAATTATAGTATATTCGCGGTTTCTTCACACTTTTTGAATAAAAAATTTGAAAAATCACCCTATGAATGAAGTGTTTGGTTGTTACCTTAATACATCACGTAGGGCCTACTAAAAGCGTTTTATACATGAGTCAACATTAAAGTACCTTATTTTTTTATTAAATTGAACTCTTGCTTATTTTCTGTCTACAAATTGCGTCACTGGCCAGCAAGATGTTGGAACCATAGACTAAGGATGAGGTAGAGAGATCTCGCTGGNCTGTCTACAAATTGCGTCACTGGCCAGCAAGATGTTGGAACCATAGACTAAGGATGAGGTAGAGAGATCTCGCTGGCTGCGCACAACCAGTCTCCGTGTCCTAACATTGAATTGCTTTTCTGCCATTGCGTCTATCAAAAACGGCGTGGATTGGGTTTGAGGTTAGAACACTGTTTAGTAAACAAGTGCTTTCGAGGTGTTTTTATACATTCCTCTAACCAATTTGTAATGCAGTTTGATTAAATTCAAATCGTTAAATTATTTTATTAATATAACAGTACTTGTCATTTGAAAATTAAGATATAAACAAACACGTTCAGCATTGTAGACCAGGTGACTTAGACGGTTGTGTTCCTTTGGGGTAGGTCAATGCGCATGCACATGCGCACAAGACGAATAAGCGGTCTACCTCATCTTCAGATCTTCAGTGTGTGATTGGAACCTGTTCGCCAGTCGGCGCCAGGTAACTTACCAGCAATCAGCCCAGCCATTAGGAAACCTTTTACAGCGTGCGACGGCCAATCAGACACAAGGCTCGTTCCCAGAGCCTCGCGTGGCCAACCAATCAGCAAAGGGGCACGCGCATATAAAATAAACCGCCACGCAATTTCGTCTCCGCGAAATTATTTACTCTCTGCTTAAGTATTATTTAGACATTTCAAAGAAAAATAGATATGGTGTGTCCGCGGTATCTTCCAACGTTTTGAATCAAACCTTTGNTATTATTTAGACATTTCAAAGAAAAATAGATATGGTGTGTCCGCGGTATCTTCCAACGTTTTGAATCAAACCTTTGGGGAATCACCTTATTTATGACGCGTTTGGTGGTTTCCTAAATATGTCATGCATCACAATCGTTTTATACTTCTGTTAACATACAAATAACTTCATTTTAGTTACATTGAACTTTTACTTCTATTTTATTTTTAATTGATATTAACAAAAACAGTGAGAAATGGGTGTGTTGGTAATGCCTAGTAAAAAAATAGTTATCATGCAAAATATTGTTAAACTGAGAGCGCACTAATGCGGTGCGTTGTCCCCCTTGGTGTAATTTTCTTCACTTAGTTAAGCTTTGTTTTTATGAGGTGGAGTAATGGTTTGAAAGTAGAACCTTGGCACGGCTTCAGACAAATAGTCATAAATCACATAGGATCCTATAGGGGCCGCCGTTGCGCAGGAGCTAGATTGCAAAAAGGCGAACCTGGTTCGATTCCCGGCGGAGCGGATTTTCGCTCTTAGGAATCGTGCCGGTTGATGCCGCTAGTCAGCGGGTTTTCTCGGGGATCTCCTGTTTCTCCCAGTCTTACATTCCGGCAATGCTCCATTCCACGTATAATCTTAGAAACTGATTTCTGAAGAGAAATCGTAACAAGTTCGCCTTCACTTGTATATTTGGATTTCTCTCCATTAAAGCCCTCAGTTGTTTACGCCCAAGATCGGACGAGAAATGTGTGCTCGCGTTGCTATTACTCCAAGTTTAGCGTATCCGACTCGCATTCTGAGGATGCCAGGGATTCGTTACACACCGATTTTACTAAAGAGGGTTTAAATCAAGTGATTCTTCGGTCTCATTCACTTCGAATTCTGACATAGTTCCTTAAAACAACACGGTAGGCCTACACACATTTGATAGAGCTAACAAATTCGTGTATAACGTTTCCAAGTAAAGTATATATAGAATTTATACCATTAATAAATTCCGAAGATTACTATTACACATATAATTCTCTCGAAAACAACTAAAATAAAAAAAATAACAAAGGAAGAAAAATATTTCAAGCTGTGTTAATATATATATATATATATAAATAAAGGAAAATAAAAATTGCTGGCATCGAGACTCGAACCTTCTTCATCTTGCAAGTGTTACTCTTGTGTTAGTGGTATGATAAGAGTTTAAAAGCCCTGCAAGAAAAAAATAATCTTAGCTCTTGAGAAGAATTGCACTTCAGAATGACATTAAGTACGCAGGTGTATTGAACAATTGTACAGTTGGAGTTTTTTAATTGCAGAATATAATGTTTTATGAATTTTGCTCCAGGATAGCATTTACTGGCGGGGCAAACCAACATTAACATACAGTCTTTCCGGTTGGTTACAAAAATTACTGGGCAATGGAAATACACATTGCAGGGTGGGCGCATGAGCTTATGTTTCCTAGGGAACACAAGTATAAGGCAATTAAGTTTTCACACTAAAGAACGTTAAAGAAAAACATTTTCCCGCAATTAAATGATTGTTATTTAATAGCACGTCATTCGTAAATGCATTCTCTTGTTTTGTGTGAAATAATTATCACATAATGTACAATAGTTTGTACAGTTGTAACTTCGTTTCTGGTGTCGCAGTTAAGAAAATGTTTTGTGTGTGCTGTACTCAAATTGGTTAAGAACTTGTTTCTTTATCACAGCCGTTCGGTGATAAGCGATGTGAACCGGTCGTAACACGGAGCGGTAACCCCGTTTACGAATCAGTTACTTCCCGAGGAAATCATTGTACACTGAGCTTCGTAGAGTACAGCGCAGGTCGAATATTACCTTCCTGTACTACACGTAGACAGTTTGGTAACAATGGGCACGAAAGGGTTACAGTGATTCTTGGTCGTTACAGAAAAGTTTATAGATTATAATTATTACAAATACGGCTCGTATTTCAAAAAATGACATTTCTCAAAGTTTTGTAAATACACCTATAAATAATTTCTCCTCAAAAATGTACTTTTTTTTTCCGTGTACTGGACATTTATATACCACATAACTTTTGAGCGCTGGTTAGCCTCGATGAATGAAATGAATAAATGTGTAATTGCAGCTTCATATGAACTACGACCTCGATAAANTATTATTTAGACATTTCAAAGAAAAATAGATATGGTGTGTCCGCGGTATCTTCCAACGTTTTGAATCAAACCTTTGAGGAATCACCTTATGTATGACCTTATGTGGTTTCCTAAATATGCCATGCATCACAATCATTTTATACTTCTGTTAACATACAAATAACTTCATTTTAGTTACATTGAACTTTTACTTCTATTTTATTTTTAATTGATATTAACAAAAACAGTGAGAAATGGGTGTGTTGGTAATGCCTAGTAAAAAAATAGTTATCATGCAAAATATTGTTAAACTGAGAGCGCACTAATGCGGCGCGTTGTCCCCTTGGTATAATTTTCTTCACTTAGTTAAGCTTGGTTTTTATGAGGTGGAGTAATGGTTTGAAAGTAGAACCTTGGCACGGCTTCAGACAAGTTGTAAGTAACAATGAATGGACTATATCAACAACTCATAAATCACATAGGATCCTATAGGGGCCGCCGTTGCGCAGGAGCTAGATTGCAAAAAGGCGAACCTGGTTCGATNTCATAAATCACATAGGATCCTATAGGGGCCGCCGTTGCGCAGGAGCTAGATTGCAAAAAGGCGAACCTGGTTCGATTCCCGGCGGAGCGGATTTTCGCTCTTAGGAATCGTGCCGGTTGATGCCGCTAGTCAGCGGGTTTTCTCGGGGATCTCCTGTTTCTCCCAGTCTTACATTCCGGCAATGCTCCATTCCACGTATAATCTTAGAAACTGATTTCTGAAGAGAAATCGTAACAAGTTCGCCTTCACTTGTATATTTGGATTTCTCTCCATTAAAGCCCTCAGTTGTTTACGCCCAAGATCGGACGAGAAATGTGTGCTCGCGTTGCTATTACTCCAAGTTTAGCGTATCCGACTCGCATTCTGTGGATGCCAGGGATTCGTTACACACCGATTTTACTAAAGAGGGTTTAAATCAAGTGATTCTTCGGTCTCATTCACTTCGAATTCTGACATAGTTCCTTAAAACAACACGGTNAAAGAGGGTTTAAATCAAGTGATTCTTCGGTCTCATTCACTTCGAATTCTGACATAGTTCCTTAAAACAACACGGTAGGCCTACACACATTTGATAGAACTAACAAGTTCGTGTATAACGTTTCCAATTAAAGTATGTATAGCATTTATACCATTAATAAATCCCGAAGAATACTATTACATATATAATGCTCTCGAAAACAACTTAAAAAAAATTAAACGCACAAAGAAAAATATTTCTAGCTGAGTTAATAAAAAAAAAAATATATATAAATAAAGGAAAATAAAACTCGCTGGCATCGAGACTCGAACCTTCTTCATCTTGCAGGTGTCACTCTTGTGTTAGTGGTATGATAAGAGTTTAAAACCTCTGCAAGAAAAAAAATTATCTTAGCTCTTGAGAAGAATTGCACTTCAGAATGACATTAAGTACGCAGGTGTATTGAACAATTGTACAGTTGGAGTTTTGTGATCGCAGAATATAATGTTTTATAAATTTTTCTCCAGAATAGCATTTACTGGCGTGGCAAACCAACATTAACATACAGTCTTTCCGGTTGGTTACAAAAATTACTGGGCAATGGAAATACATATTGCAGGGTGGGCGCATGAGCTTATGTTTCCTAGGGAACACAAGCATAAGGCAATTAAGTTTTCACACTAAAGAACGTTAAAGGAAAACATTTCCCCGCAATTAAATGATTGTTATTTAATAGCACGTCATTCGTAAATACATTCTCTTGTTTTGTGTGAAATAATTATCACATAATGTACAATAGTTTGTACAGTTGTAACTTCGTTTCTGGTGTCGCAGCTAAGAAAATGTTTTGTGTGTGCTGTACTCAAATTGGTTAAGAACTTGTTTCTTTATCACAGCCGTTCAGTGATAAGCGATATGATATGAACCGGTCGTAACACGGAGCAGTAACCCCGTTTAAGACTCAGTTATTTCCCGAGGAAATCATTGGACACTGAGCTTCGTAGAGTACAGCGCAGGTCCAATATTACCTTCATGTAAAACACGTAGACAGTTTGGCAACAATGGGCACGAAAGGGTTACAGTGATTCTTGATCGTTACAGAAAAGTTTGTAGATTTATAACTATTACAAATACGGCTCGTGTTTCAGAAAAGACATTTCTCAAAGTTTTGTAAATGTACCTATAAATAATTTCTCCTTAAAAATGTAGAATTTTTTTTTTCTGTGTACTGGACATTTATATACCACATAACTTTTAAGCGCTGGTTAGCCTCGATGAATGAAATGAATAAATGTGTAATTGCAGCTTCATATGAACTACGACCTCGATAAACNAGCGCTGGTTAGCCTCGATGAATGAAATGAATAAATGTGTAATTGCAGCTTCATATGAACTACGACCTCGATAAACCAGCGATATCATTCGTTTACGGGTGGGATTTTCGTCACCAGGACAGTCCGGTCCATTGCGAAACTTGCGCTTCACACGGCTGACATTTCGAAGAAGGCCGTCGGCGTGCCAGGATGAGGAATCCAGTCTGGGAGACCCGGCGTCCCGACCTTTGGAGCATCCCGATATTTTACTATTTTACAAGCACGTGTCGCCTACTCTTTTAGGCCCCCGCCGACCCGGATCTTCTTCCACGACGTTTATGGCAGCAGGTACCTTCTTCGAGGCCTCGCACCAAACGTGGCTCGAACAACCACAGTACGTTAAGGCTCCCGTCTACCTGGGGCTTTTTTCCCCAGCATTCGAGGCCGAGAAGCGGGGGAGCGATAAGGGGCGACACTTCCACGCGCACCAGGTTCCCCATCGCCGCTAAGGCTAATGGGATTTCAGAGGTGACACTTTTATTTTATTGATGGAAAGTCTGCAGGAAGGTTCAATGTAGGGCTCTTGAGTAGTTTTGTATGGATCTGACGCGTATGTTCTGAGATACAGCGCTTTGAAAAAGCAGTTTTTAGCCTTTTTGGAGTGCTGTGAAATGACGATTCTAATGTGCGGGATATCATGAAAGCACACAACGGCTTTCGTCTGAAGTGTGTGTTCCTTTCGTAGATCAGCACATTGGACGCACGGATAATAGTTTCGTTGAAAAACGTGTATTTCAAACGCACTGCAACGCATTTCAAGCGCGAGGTGGGCGGGAGCCTTAAGAGGGCGCGGGACATGGATTAACTCCAAACACGTCAGTTGAAATTCAAAGCTTTGTGGAAGCCATCATTTGGAAAATCTAAGGAAGGGGAATCCTTCATATATGTTTTTTCCACGATAATATGAACATTTTTGAAAGCCCTGCTTAAGATCTATCTGTATGCACATAGTGTGTTCTTCCACAATAGTAAAATACCATTGTCATGGGCCTCGGCACTTTATTCATGCGCCAGTCAAGCGTATGAGTGACGAGATTTGGGCGGATCTTAACAACGAGGTCTTCAGAGCAGATGAGTTTGAAGCGAGGTGAGTACCAATATAGTTCCTTGGTAGAACAAGTGGAAACTACTTTAATTCGCAAAGCTGGCGGGACTTGTGTCGATATTATTAACTGAGTCAATTGTTATATGCCTACATATTATTCAGAGTACGAATTTATGTATAAGGACGCATAATCCTGGAAACATTCAAAGTAGACAACAATAATAGATTTACATACGATGGCAGAAACAATTTTTCACGTATACGTTTCGAGTTATTCATGATTTGACGGAAATTTTTTTCTCTAACGTTTCGTATTCTGATTCCCTACTCTTAAAAGAAAAAAAGATTTTGAAATTGAAATACCTCCATTTTAACTCCACGTCACGATACATTACGCAACGGGACTCGCAAGATGCTAGTTGTAGACGCTACCGTTCTAGCAGCAAAGCGAATGAGAATCGATCCCATGGAAGCGTGGCGCGGGGTAATCCGCCAATCAACGCCCGGAAGCAAATTTGCCTGGCACCAACCGGACGAATAGGAAACTACACACGGTACGGAGGAGACAATCATACACGAGGCCAGTTCCACAGCGAGAAGTTACCNCCGGACGAATAGGAAACTACACACGGTACGGAGGAGACAATCATACACGAGGCCAGTTCCACAGCGAGAAGTTACCATTCATGGCGCTGAGTCGTATAGGCAGGGGCAGCGATATCTCGCGAAAAATCTTCGATACAAGATACAGTCCAAAGCACTGCAGGGTCGTCCAGCTTCTTTGATTGACTAAGAAATGTTCTGACCCGTGTAAATCGTTTGCGCACGAATCACGAAGGTTCAGTGTCGGNTTGATTGACTAAGAAATGTTCTGACCCGTGTAAATCGTTTGCGCACGAATCACGAAGGTTCAGTGTCGGAGTTACTTAGTCCTGAGTGGCTTGGTCAAAGACGGACACAGCACCAGCAGCCAGTGGAGGTATAACAACAGCTGAGGTGTGTATAGATTATTGAAGTCTACTGTGTTCTCCGATTTTTACGCGAAAAGTCACTGGCGCTACATATAGGACACCGTTTCGGGATTCCTGCTATTCTCAGCTGGAACACTGACCGGAAGGAAACCACGAAACCAGCCGCAGAAGCTTAAATGGCTTTACGCAGGCACACAGTACAGGAGGAAAAAAATAAAATCTCAACATTGCAACACTAATTTATGTCTTGTTCGTCTTAGAGAGATTTTTTTGTAGGGTGAATTCAGGGAATGAGGTGGCTCATGAGTCACGTTCGAATCTTACACTCAAGATTTGAATCCCAGGAAGAAATGGTTGCATGTGTTGTTCTTAGAGTTAAGATTAGTTTGATTAAACATGCAAGCAATCCCTCCATTCATATAAGCCTGCCAACTAAAGTCGGATTACTAATAAGCATGTCTTAATTATAGTAACAAAACAAACAGTTGCGTGGTCGCAATGACATTAAATTGTCACTACTCTGGCATGATGAACTTAAAACTGTTGAAACCGTTTAGTACATGATATTATTTTTAACGTTCTATCAAGCATTGTACTGGGTAAAATTAAAATCACAGTCTTCTGGCAAAACAACCTTTCGTTTACAAAGTCTATTTCTTATTTAATCGTGATCGTTCACAATGTTCAGCTTAGTCCATATTACGTTACTATGTGTGGATTTAAAAAGATTACGTGAATAGGTAACCTCAGAAAATCACCAGAATACAAAGAAAGACTTAACGGCTACACTATACATTTTTCTTAGTTTAATATGGCGGATAACATGCATGTTTTAAGTATCCCTCAAGTATGTGAAATTTTTAATTTTTTTACATTTAATATTACATGTCTGTACAGTTGCAAACGACGATGAAATCTACGACTTCAAACATGCACGTATACCTCTTTCTAGTTTGTCACTAATACGATAAAAAAAAATTCCTTGCTTCCTAGTGATGTAATTTATGGACACTGGGATACACTGATGTCGCTTTAACAACTGGGCAAACATAATACATGAATTTTCTGCTTGCAGCCAGCTGGATGAATTTGCGTTTCTGCGGACAGAACATGGCCACTGAAGAGGATGGCATCTGTACGTAAGAGCTGCGAGTTATGTTTTAGCAGATCATTGGTTGCGTTGTGGTGTAACAGTGCCAAGGCAACCCTGCCCAAACACAAGGTGACGTATCCAGCCCAAGGACACCTGCGTGAGAATCAATAACTGAGCAGCCCTGTATAAACCTAATTTGGAATCGAAACGTCTTTAATTGTACAAATGTTGATTTTATATTTAAAAAAAACGTGATTTCGGAAGCGAAGACTTTTTAAGAAAAAGAGAAAAATATGTCGAAATTGCTAAGTTTATTGATGCTTGTCAAGGCTGGCCACATTTTTTTATTGAACAAGCTTTCTTAAGCTCTCTTAATTTATAGTATTAAACCGTTAAAAAATTAACAATAAAATTAGACTACCCATCTGTAAACTTTTGATAGGAGAAGTAATATTGTTTAAGTGAAAATTTAATGTATACCTTTCCCTAAGTGTTGAAAAAAATTACGATAATTAAAACTTAGTATCATATGACAAGTAAGATTTAAAAACATAGTATTTGGCTTTAGTTAAAAATTGTGTTTCTCTATTGAAAAAAAAAATGGCACTAAAACTTTATTTGTAGTGTGCTATTTAGTTATTCTAAAATTATAATTTTAACTTCCTGCAGTTTTAAATTCAGATCATTAAAAAAATTTATACGAAACTCCTTTGAAAAGCCTAAACAGTGTAAAATAAAATTATTTTAATATGCAGTAAATCTTTGCGATGAAATTTTCTTTTAAAATTTACTATTTTGGTGCTAAACATAAAGTGCATCGTTTTATAGTGTCATTGCATAGTTTTTTTTTTCGAAATTATCAGTTTGCTTATTTTGCACTTTTATATATTTAAGGGCACAACCGTTCGAAGTTTATCTCAATATAGTTTGTTGTGTTTAACATACATTTGTGTACAGTTCATCTGCTATCTAAAACCCAATTAACTACGCTCGTCTCACCAGTGCCTAATCGGGCCTTAAGTCACCGTCATCTATCGTTACCAGTGGCTGATGTGCCAGGTTGCTGATTGCTGGATGGCCTTGGCGACGGACTGCGCGTAGGGCCACCAGGTCCACGCAGAGGCTAAGTAAGACTTCAATATCCCACGTGGACACTTGCAGACTTCCTGCGACTGTCGGCCACGTGTCTTCATGCGAAGAGAGTCTGTTACGTGCGTGAGCCAATCAGAATTGTTTCCCCGGTACTGACCGTCTGCGGACGCGTGAAAATTCAAATGGTCCAATCACGAAAGCGGTTCTGAACTAAAGTGTTTTGTATCACAACTTGTCCTGAAATCTGTTAGCGAAAACAGGTGCCCCCACGTATCAGTATACAATCGAGGGGACTACCGTGTCTCCTAAGAGTNCTGAAATCTGTTAGCGAAAACAGGTGCCCCCACGTATCAGTATACAATCGAGGGGACTACCGTGTCTCCTAAGAGTGAGGCCAGAATCCTATAATGCGTTTCAGTTGTATGGAGTATTAGGGGTGGTTCGAGTCTAAATAAAGGCCATCTCACACGATCAAATATTTATTGAATTCAATTTATTGAACTAAAAAATTAAATGTTTGCCTTTCAATGAATTGAATTCAATAAGCTTTCAAGTCTCCACATGAGAGTTTATCACAAACGTTTCAATGAAACATGTGAAATAAATACCAAGAGTAAATTTTTATAAGTATCTGCGACTCATGCATGACACAAAAATAATTGACTAAACTACAACAATTTTTCTTCATATTATATATAATTTATTTTAAAAAAAAGCGTCCTTATTTTGTAACGGCTTCAAAATGTGTTCGCACAACTCTATTATTATGAGATTACTTTCATTGATATTATCAGAAAAACTGTGATTGACGACTGTAATTTTTGATTCAAGAAAGTATAGTACATGTTTCAAACAAAAATTTTGAAGGAAAATGACACATTAAAGAAATTTAAAGAGAAAATGGCCACAATTACGACATTCGTATGACGTCATATAGCTTTCAATTAATTGATTTGAATAAAGATTAAAGGTAATTAAAAAAAAATTTGATCAATTGAAAGAACCTTAACACTTGAGATGGTGGTCCACTCACAGGACATTGCAGAGGTGGGAAGAGTTTGGCGAGAGAGTAGTTAATTTCAGCATTTTTTAGTGTATTCTAGCATATATCTTCCTGTTTGTTTTTGCTAATTAGTCCAATTTAATTATTGTTTTTAAACGCATGAAACGACAGACTAATTATTTTATTTTCATGCTCGTTGTAGTGTATTTGCGCTGCAAGGGAAATAAAGTTATTAATTTCTTCACAGTAAGAAACTATTTCACTATCTAGTACTGTAGATAAAACAGGAAATTCGATTCATTATTTAATTTAAGAAAAAATATTTTACTTATTTTACGAACATAGCCACGCTCGGAGCTTACACTACTTTAGGAAAAATTACTTTATAACACACAGAAGCAACATTTAATCTTGTTTGTTGTTACGGAGAAATTCAGCATACAACTAGATAATTTACGTTTAGAAAATGATAGAATTATTACTGTTAACTTGCACAGAAAGGAAAGAATGACAGGCTTCTGAACTAAAGTGTCACTATTGCGAAATNTAGAATTATTACTGTTAACTTGCACAGAAAGGAAAGAATGACAGGCTTCTGAACTAAAGTGTCACTATTGCGAAATTATTTTCCACATGGGGTGGTTAGCGCTAGGACGCAGTAACTTTCTCGGCCAATGGCACTAGACGCGATCACGGCAAAATTTAAGTACGTTTTAAATGGCGACCAGCAGAGGAAAGGCAACATTTAATTTCCGAGAGTGGCTCGAGACGGGGAACCTACGAAACCAGTTACCGTACCCGCAAGCCTATTAAAATCCCCTGTAAAAAAAAAGAAGAAAAAGAAAGAGACGTGCGGATTACCACGCATTCGTCTTAACACTTCACTGCCAAAAGCACGAACAAAAAATGTGGTAGGATGGTGCAACACGGGGAGGGGGGGGGATGGCAAGCTTCTATATGGCGCTTCCACACCGCGAAAAGCCACTTTGGTATTTAAACTACCGAAGAAGAGAAGAAAATTAAATAAAAAACTGAGAAATCGACGTGCTCTTTACATGCCTGTTGGAACCAAACGAGGAAGCTTCGCACTGAAGCAAAACTCAAGGAAAACTTGTTAGAGGGGGGAAAGTTTCTTTGAGATTAAAAATAATTTTGATGATCTTGTTCTCTGCAACTTAACTGCCGAGATGGGAGACGAGATTATTACTGTAAAGAATTCTGAACAATAAAAAAAGGTATGTAAAAAAGGAACGAAGCTCGAGCAGTAGAGGCCTGATACCGTCTAAAAAAAGCTGACATTATTTAATAAAAAAAATTAGAATTATAAGAATATGTGGTAAATGATGAATAAAATATAATTCGTTCAAGAAATTAAATATAGGCCTAGCTGTTTTAAACGAAACAAACACACAAAGGACGGACTTGCTAAATAAAAGTATGAATAAGGAGAAAACGGGACGAAAGTATCAGTTTCATCCAGCAGGTAATAAAATAATCAGTCCGCGCATCCGTCGTTGTAAGATAATTTACGCCTTGAATTAAAAATNTTTCATCCAGCAGGTAATAAAATAATCAGTCCGCGCATCCGTCGTTGTAAGATAATTTACGCCTTGAATTAAAAATATACGGGTGAATAAGATATTACAAAATTTAAAAATAATGTTCCATTACAATAAAAATATATATCTCACCAATAAGTAGGCCTATCACCAACTATTGCGACATTNTAGGCATATCACCAACTATTGCGACATAAGCAATGTAACAATTTTAAAACCCACAGCCAATTCGCATTCCAAGACATCTTCACTATACGTTCTAGCATAAATACGCCAATGCTATTTATCTTCAGAAGGTGAGCTCGGTTATATATTCGTATGCAGGTATGCAGGTAGCATTATGAACATTGCATAATTAAGAAACTAACTCGATATAATAAGGTAATGAGCGGGGAAGCTGGAGAGGGCAAAGATAGCAAGTCATCAAATGCGAATTGTGTTTTATTTGGCTTTTCAACACCCAAGCTTCATGCAGCTAGACTGATTCGGATGAGAGGCGGTTGGCGGGTTGGAAATCGAACTAATTTGAATTGAAACACACGGAAGGCCTGCACTCTGACGGGTTGCGCGCGATTCGAACACATAAGCTTGTGGTCCTACGATTTTCGTCAGCAGCCGTGTAGACGGCTTATCAAATGTGAACGTTAATATTTATCTCGATTATTTTCATCAAGAAAGACCAATTGATGACGATAGCAATGACTCTCTAGAGGTGGGGCCGCAGTGGTGTAGTGGTTAGACTACTCACCTCCCACATAGGTGAACCGGGTTCAATTCCCGACGGGGTCACTCCCCGATCATCGCATTTGGGAATCGTGCCGGACGATGCCACTGTTCGACGGGTTTTCCTCGGGGATCNGGGGTCACTCCCCGATCATCGCATTTGGGAATCGTGCCGGACGATGCCACTGTTCGACGGGTTTTCCTCGGGGATCTCCCGTTTCCCACGCCCTTGAATTACGGCGCTGCTCCATATTCGCCTTACACTTCACACTCATCGGCTCTCAAGACCTCGATGTTAAGAGCCGTTCAAATCCCTCCACTCCCCTCTTCAAAAGGAAAAAAAAGAAAGTATTTTATTGCTATGGTTTCGAGGGTTAGATGGGTTGGACTCGTTCTGCTCATGAGTGTACCGGGTTTCGATTCCCGGCCCAACCATCCTAATATCGAGGNGTTAGATGGGTTGGACTCGTTCTGCTCATGAGTGTACCGGGTTTCGATTCCCGGCCCAACCATCCTAATATCGAGGCGAATGCTGGGATAGTTTATTAATGCAGGTCATGGTTGATATTTCTTCACCCTTCCCGCTTGTCTAAGCAGCTTCTCCCGTCTCTAATGACTCCCGCTGCCGAGGAAACGTTAAACCGTACCAAGCATCCTAAGGAGAATAGTGAACTAAAGTCTTATACTTATCAGCTTGATGTCGAAAATTGTTTTTTCAGATTGCGCGTCGAAATTTTTTGCAAGTCAAGATGTATATAATAGTGTCGTACAGCTTTTTAAATTGTTAGTTGTTCATTGTCTTTGCTATTCTCCGACTACTTGGCAGAAAAGAATGAAGAACGGCTAATCGGTTACCCTCCGTCATTGGTCAGAGAATAATGAAAGCATTGATTATCTAACGATGTAAAAAGGCAAAGGCAACTGTTATTTAGATCTTAGCATGCCAGAAATTTTGACACGCACTCTGAAAAACTAGTTGTGATAGGTTGATAAATACAGGTTGTTTGGAAACTCATCCCAAATATTTCGTAAGGTGATTCTTAGTAGGAAATGAGGTGGACATATTTAATACAACTTACAGACTAGGCCAATTCCTAATGGAGATACATGGTCTTGAAAATCGAGTTTAGAAATNGACATATTTAATACAACTTACAGACTAGGCCAATTCCTAATGGAGATACATGGTCTTGAAAATCGAGTTTAGAAATGGAATTTTTCCAAATATCAGAAACGACGTGGGAATAATCTACGATTCTCTGGACAATTTTTAGTGTTATCGAGAACTTCAACCTATGAAAAACTTGTGAAAAGACCTTCCACCTTCATAAAAATAATAGGGGTGGCCACCCTCTTATTGTATACAATATTTTTGCCTTCAATTTTCGTGGAATTTTNGACATATTTAATACAACTTACAGACTAGGCCAATTCCTAATGGAGATACATGGTCTTGAAAATCGAGTTTAGAAATTGAATTTTTCCAAATATCAGAAACGACGTGGGAATAATCTACGATTCTCTGGATAATTTTTAGTGTTATCGAGAACTTCAACCTATGAAAAACTTGTGAAAAGACCTTCCGCCTTCATAAAAATAATAGGGGTGGCCACCCTCTTATTGTATACAATATTTTTGCCTTCAATTTTCGTGGAATTTTAATGCCTTTTATAAGAGCAGTACGTCCTAATTAACAAACAAGAAGTTACCGAGATAAATAATGTGCCTTCTTTTCTCTACTCGGGTGTAAATAACTTTTAATTAAGTTCTTTAAAGCTTAGATGGTAGATAGGCCTTGACGTCTCATTGACGGCAATATCATTGGAGAAGAAACCAGAAACATATTCAACCGTAGTTAGACAATTACAAATACACATGTGCCTTACTCAGGACTCAAACCCAGAAAATCTCGTGTCATAAGCTAGCGTGCGGTCAATTGCATAATGGAGGTCGGTTTCACAGCATCAACTTCGAATATGATCAGCCTAATATTTTGAATGATAGATTTACTAACCAGAAATATTTATAAGGTCATCAATAAGTGGCTGAACCACTTAAAACACGTAAGGGTGTATGGCCTATCGTATCGCTACTCGTGTGAAGAATTTTGAGGAAATCGGCTGATTGATCGTTGAGTTATGGCATGAAAATTTTATTTTCTTATTTGATGCTATCTTACGAAATTGCCTAAACAGCCGATCTGAATACGATGCTTGTAATATATACTGTCAGCATAAAAATGTTGGTTGAAATTGGTTAAATGTTGTAATATATGAAGCAAACTTATCAAATATTTATATGGTCGTCATTTGGAAAATCAATTTACGACCCCGCTTAAATATTGTAAGTTTAATTGCCATCTGTATCACTAATGGAGTGCAAAATTTAGTGGAAATTAGGGAACTGTTCCGAAAATGTGGCAAAATGATAAATTTTCTCACCTGACATTAATTTACCAAAAGGTTGGCAAAAGAGAATACATGTATGCACAATTTATAATTTTTATGAGTATCGTTAGTGTACAGCATTTTGTTGAATTTTGTTTAATTTTTTAAGGGCTATAACATATTAACCTAAATTATTTNGTATCGTTAGTGTACAGCATTTTGTTGAATTTTGTTTAATTTTTTAAGGGCTATAACATATTAACCTAAATTATTTATATGACACCATTAAAAAAGTCCTGCCGCACATAAAACATGCTATTTTAATACCTTACTGTAGCACTACTTGCGGGTAAAATTTGGTGGGAATCGGTTGATAGGTCTTCGAGACATGGCAAAAACATGATTTTTTTAATGTAAAGATCTTCATAAATGGACGAAAAAAAAAGATTCGATGTTTGTCATAGATAATTACAGTATACGAAGTTAGGTTAAAATAGATTACATTGCTTTGTAAATACAGTACACTAGGCTGAAGTGTTATTGTAGCCCCCATTTCGAGAATACGTGTCTGGCACACTTAAAATATACAAATTAATATGGCCTACCACAGTACAACTTCTACGCCAAATGTGGAGGGAATCGGTTGACTGTATCCGAGATATCACATAAAAACTATAATTTTTTAATGTGGTGCTATCTTACAAAATCGCGTAGATATGAGTTTTCTGTATATACAAATTTCATTGTTATAATAGATACTGCCAGCATACAAAGGTAAGTTGAAATTTATCTCGTAATTTCGTAATATACTAAAATAGAATGTTTCCATGGCCGCCATTTTTAAAATAAGTGGCTGACCCACTCAAAACATACCAGTTTACTTGACCTGCCGTAGTGCTGCTTGTTGCTTAATTAGGTGGGAATCTGTTGGTTTTCTAAGAAGATATAACATAAAAACGTGATGCTATCTTACAAAATGGCTGACAAAAGTGGACGCATTTGATGGTTGTAATATATACTGGCAGCATACAAAGTTAAGTTGAAATTAAATACATGGTTTCGACGATATAGCATACCAAGTTAAAATGGTTATATGACTGCCATTTTGAAAACGAGTGCCTGACGTACATAAAACATGCCAGTTTTCATTTGCCGCAATACTACTTGTTTGAGAAATTTGGAAGGTTTCGGTAATTCTTCCCCGATATATGGCGTCAAAATTTATTTATTGGTGTGTTACTAGCTTACAAAATGGCGGGAAAAATTAGCTACATGTTGGTATATATTATGCTTGTAATTTATACTTCAGCATACAACATTTGGTCGAAATTGGCCGAACGGTATCGTAGATCTATCAAATAAACTTAAAAGTTTTGTATGACCACCATTTTGAAAATANGTCGAAATTGGCCGAACGGTATCGTAGATCTATCAAATAAACTTAAAAGTTTTGTATGACCACCATTTTGAAAATACATACATAATCAATTAAATCCACTTACTATTGCATGGCCTACCATAATATTACTTAATTTCCAAATTTAGCTAGAATCTGTTTAGCAGTTTTCAAGCTATAACGTAATGGCTTTACTTATATATGTGGTGCTATCTTCCAAAATGGCTGACCAAAAACAATACCCATCTTTAAATTTAATACTNTGGCTTTACTTATATATGTGGTGCTATCTTCCAAAATGGCTGACCAAAAACAATACCCATCTTTAAATTTAATACTTACATGTCACATTGCCAACAAACAAAATTTCGTTTAAATCGTTTGAATGGTTCTCGAGATATACAATATCACTCTAAATTACAAAATAGCAGCAATTTTGAAAGTAAGCTGATTTAGTGGCCTAAAAAAATAAATCTCAGATATCCTTACCAATTATAATTCGTGTATCGAGTTTGGTGAAATTCGGTTCTCGCGTTCAAAAGTTTTTAAGGGGGTATGCACACACGCACAGACAAACATGCAGGAAAGTGTTCTCATAAGCCTTTCTTTCCTTCGAAAAGTAGACTAGAAACGTCCTCTTGTTGCAAATGCCCAACACCCACCTTTTCCTTTTCAAACACCACACAAAATATTAAGCCGTGACGATACAATTCCTGGCACGTAGGCAATACTTCACACACGCGGGGGTAAACATCGTCAGCAACCGGCATCGGGCCGACTAATCTCAAGTGGGACCAAGTGAGAAATGTACTAAAGCAACACAAACGTATGCTGGACATACTGTCCGTACTATCGCCTTGTGGCTATGATCTCGCTTAAGCATGCATTATGGTTGAACTGAATCAGCAAGTGCCGAACAAATACACAGTACAATACGATGAACGATGTAACATGTTTTCCCTGTACGTTGGTCAACTGCCATAAATGCGTAATGATGATAGGTCACGCAGGTAGGGTATTTCTGTTGGTACGAATCACTTGATCTCGGATGCATGTTAGCCTCCCCCCCNGATGATAGGTCACGCAGGTAGGGTATTTCTGTTGGTACGAATCACTTGATCTCGGATGCATGTTAGCCTCCCCCCCTCCCCCCACGTAAACCTCGACATGCTGTCTACCCTTCAGTTCTACACACATGTAGGCCCAGCACACACTTCCTATCTCGTTTCAGTTGTACTTTCGGGAATGGTCGGCCCAATATCGGTTGCTCACCGNTAGGCCCAGCACACACTTCCTATCTCGTTTCAGTTGTACTTTCGGGAATGGTCGGCCCAATATCGGTTGCTCACCGTGTGTTTATCCCCGCGTGTAGGACGTATTGCCTACGTGCCAGACATTGCATCGTCTCCACTGGAAACTTTTTGTGCGTTTTAAACGGAAACGGCGAGTCCTAGAAACATGCAACAAGAGAGCATTTTTAAGTTAAATAGGTCATACTGCTCGATACAATTACGTCATAATTTCACGAAANGGAAACTTTTTGTGCGTTTTAAACGGAAACGGCGAGTCCTAGAAACATGCAACAAGAGAGCATTTTTAAGTTAAATAGGTCATACTGCTCGATACAATTACGTCATAATTTCACGAAAGAACAAAGACCAGTTTTGTTTCCATAGGTTAAAGGTCCCTATATTACTCAACGCCGTGCAGAGAATCGTAGTTTAATTCCACATCGTTTTTGGTATTTCGCCAAAATTCCATTTCTAAACTCCATTTTCACGGGCGCATATCTCCGTAGGAATTCAGCTAGGCTATAAGTTGTATTGCGTATGCCCACTTTATTTTCCACAAAGGAATCGCCTGTCGAAATATTTCGGATGAGTTTCCGAACAGCGTGTGTAAGACGTTATAGTCCATTCATGGTTACTTCCAACTTTTCTGAAGCCCTGCTGAAGTTATACTTCCAGGATATTCCTCCACCTCACGCAAACAAAGCTTAACTGTATCTTTAAAAAAAAAAAAGTACATCGAAGGGACAACGCACCGCATTCGTGCGCGCTCAGCTCAATAATATATTGCATACGAACCATTTGTTACTAAGCATTACCTACACACCTATTTTCTCAGTGTTTTTATTCATAGTAATTATAAATAATATATTAGGTATATTTTATATATAAAACATAAATACAATGTTAATACAAGAGTAAAACGCTTTGGTTAGATGGTTTATTAAGGAAACAAGCAAATACGTCGTGCATGTAATTTTTCGATGGTTTGGTAAAAAAAAAAAATGTGAAGAAACCGCGAATAGACTAGTACGCCATTAAACGACATATCCGTTATCCTGAAACGGTAGCCTGGTGTAGGTGGGGGAGGGGGGAGGCGGAAGTAAATAGCATTGCGTAAGGTACTCTAATTGTATTGATGTAGAGGGGGGAGGGGAAGGAAACGATGCGACGACGCGAGCAGGGATGCGCTCGCAGACCACGGATGGTTGAAGACAGAACCGGGCGGCGCGGCGGGTAGAAAGTGAAAAGTTTGCGTGCGCGTACAGGACGCAGGCAGTGGTAGAAGTAAAAAAAAAAAAAAGCAGGCGGTGTGGAAGTATGTGGGATTGTGGAGTAACGTAACTCTGCGCAGGCCCCGGGACCGGTCGTCAGGACGACTACTCGCGAGGCGGAGAGAGCAACATCGGCGTATGTCGCCGACGACCCGACTTCCTGCACGCCAAACATCTTCGCGAGCTCCCGTCCCTGGAGCCCAGTGGCGGATCCGTGGGGAGGGCCAAGGGGGCTCGAGCACCTCTCTCTCTGAGGTTGATTTTACACTTCATAAAATGAGATTCATGAACATTACCTCATTGTTTGTACTGCAGCATCAATAAATACAATTATCACAGTAACGTGAAAATTAAAAAGTTAAGTAGATAATCAGATAGTCTAACCTCTAAGTACAGACATTTAATGTAGCATTAAAAATTATTATAGGTTCTTCACGGTAAACTAAGCACTTTTGAAAGCCCTGCTGAAGATCTAATTGTATGAACGTTGTGTATTGTTCCCTCCTTATGTAAAATTGACAGTGCCATAGGCTTCATCATTTTATTCGTAAGTAGGGCAAGTGAAACTGTGAAATTATTAGAAAAATAAATACTTTACAAATATGCTCATCTTTACTCTTATATACATTAAAAAAAACAGGAAGAGAAATAAATAATTTAAGTTATCGCAAAAGGTTGCCTAACTCTTTTTATTCGACGTTAAGATATGGAACTACTTTCCCCCCATCGTTACCAACTGTACTGGGCGCATGTCACTCTGTGCGCCCGCTAAGATAACATGCAGATAGGGGAAGTGACTTTTTTCTAAGGTTGGTTTCAAAAGTGCCCACTTTACCGCGAACAGCGTTTACGTATTGATAAACATGTGGCTTGAATGTAATGCACCTCAATTAGCCCCTTGCTTGATGGATGTCTAGATAGGCCACATGCTGGATGGAGCCCGCCTGCTTCGTAACGATGACGCGTAGGAAAGCCCGATCTTCGCGAAAAAAAAGAGTTCGTGTCCGGTTGTACTTAAAAACACTTTAGCCCGTGTGCACTTCCGTGACTGGGCAAACGGTTCTCTTCACGCGTCTCACACCGAGACAAAGGTTTTGTTTTAGCCACGGAATTACTTCTTTGCATACGGGTATGGAAATAAGTAGCTGCCCCAACAAAATACTTTTGTTGACTAAATCAAATCTAAAATGCAACCAAACAGAACTTTTCCAAGCTAATCGCTCCCACTCGTCCTCCGAGCAGCTTGGCAGTAAAATAAAATGCAGTTTTTAATAATCTACAACACTAATCAATCAAAGGTGATAGTATGAGCCATAATAAAAACAAAAAAAAATTGACAGTTACGTGACCCAAGAGAGCGAAAGGAAGGAAAATCATTAAGACAGATAACACGATGTTAAGCTAAAGGAAATACTTATACCGTTGCATTACCCAGAAAGGGCATAGGCGCGGGGTCAAAATAATAAGACTGCGCGTCTGGCTTTTGTCTGGCCACGAAAAAAAACACTTGAACGGATTAAAACGTCTAGTTTGGCGAACGAAATCTGTGAAAGAAAAAAGTAACTAGGGTCTCAAAAGTGTTCACTTTACCGTGAACAGCATATAGAAACAAAATGATGTATCAATAATGAACTGTGTTGAATATCGTGACAATTTGAGATCAATATTAAGCTTAGTAGAACATTTATGATTGAGAACATAGCGATTTTGAGGCTGTATGTAAATCTTATTAAATCTTCAGGATGCAAACAAAAAAGCTCGGAGACAGTGGTAAATGCCCTTGGTAACAAACCACTGCACGCTTCCTTCTGGATGCATATGCTGGCGATTCAACAACTGCTTTTAACAGCATTGCATCTGGTTGTGTTGGAAATTAATACCATTTATTCGTGTACGTATGTAATGTTTCGAAGGCCACTACTGTGTCTATTGAAATAGTTTGTGTTAAAAGGAAGTAAGTGATATGCATAGCCTAAGTCATCATTCTCATGAATTAGCTGGAATGTCATTGAAGTGTGGCGGTGCTGACTGATGGAAAGAGTGTTTGACGTGCCAAATCAAAATGGGAGCAGTTTTTAGTTGATCGTCGTGGAGATTATCCTGTGAACTGTATGGCAGTGTGTGTGATCAAAATTTCGAGTTCAACGTCAATGCGAGATTGCCAGTGAAAGTTCCCGATGCATCTGTTTTGAGAAAAGTAAGCATCATACAAGAACACTGTATGTGGGTGGAACAGAAGAACGGCCTGTCCGTCCAATCAAAACGAATACAAGGTAATACAAGGTAATATTTTTGACGTGTCACAAGCAGACAAGTAGGAACAACAGAAAATGCCTTTCGATCATTGAAAGATAAGTATCATGCTTGAATTACTTTAGTATTGATGCAGTATTTTCAGGCAATATTTTCAAACGATACTCGGCCTTTGCAACTAGCTCGGAATACTGACTACGAACATGACAAAAAGCATGACGAAAACAATCTAAAATAATGCCATTCCTTTAGTGTGAGAGTGTACAAAGGAAGCAGAAATATGGTTGCATATACAATTGTTTCCAGAAAAATGAAAATTCTTTTCGACAAATATTGATAAGAAGAAACAAAATTTTTCAGTGGTTACAGAGCTATTATCGAATAAAACAATTTAATTTTCAGAAAAAGATTTTTAAATCATATGTTTGAAAATTTGATTTATTTTAACATATGAATGACATTATTATCTCGATATGTATGCATACACCCCACGTTAAATCCTTTCTGTATTCGGAGTGCTCTTTTCTGATTCCCGCAAATGATTTTAACTAGCCAATAAAAGTCTTCTCTCTAACTTAAGAATTTGAAGATGGTTTTATAATTTTGAGGCTTAAGATATCCAAGCTGTAATTTAATGTTTTTATTTTCTCAGGAGTAAATTTTTATTTGCCAAGTGTTAACAATTGATTTTACTGCAATAGGGTTTAGTAGTAAAATTGATGAATTTCTAGACTGAAATGGAGTGGATATTAAAACATTTGTAAACGTTGTTATTAATGTTTATTATAATAATCTTGCTTCAAGAAGGTTTTTATTTTTGCATACTATGCTTTTTTAATCATCCAGCATGTGAAAACGTTTAAATTGTAACTAAAAGTATACTTTTATTGTTTTTTTTAATTTAAATAAATACATGTTGGTGAAATATATATATATTTTTTGGTATTATAAAATACATGCTTTCTCGTTTCATGTGCAGCTTAAGGATCCGCCTACCTGGTGCTTGAATTGCGTTGTAGAGTTTTTTAAATCGGCGTTTTTTTTTTACGAAACCATTAAAAGTGTCTCCATTAGACGAATACACGAAAAGAAAGTGCACTTCAGACGAGGTACGTGTAACACTCTCTATACATCATGCATATTATAAATGCTATTCGCGAGTCCTCCAACATGGCCAAAAACTGGTTTTTCACATTGCTGTGGTTCGTAATACTGTATACCGGTCGGAAACATGCGAAACTGTTATAAGGACTTGCACTGAACTTTGCTCCAGACTTTCCACCATTAAATTAATAGGGTGTCCGCTTAAATTCTCGTAGGTACACGCAGCGCGGCGGGAACACTGCACGCCAGTTCAGCGCCTTGCGCGTAGGAGTGATGCGCGCGTGTCAATGTCGCCCTTATCGCTCCCGTGCTTCCCTGTCTCAAACGCGCTAAAAAGCTACAAGTAGGCGGCGCTCCTGTATCGTAATTTTCTGATAATTTTAGAAGTGCGTGTACTTTTTTTTTTTTAAATGAATTCGGCATATTGGACAGTTAGTTGCAGTGCTCCATTGTAAGCCACTGTAATTCTGTCTTCCGGTGCGAAGGGTTCTGGGTTCGAATCCCTTGTAAAGGCCTTTTAAGTTGCAAGTTTAGCATAGTTATTTTGTAAGCCATTCCTTTCAGATAAACCTTTTAGTATAATGTGAGGCAGGTTACAACGGGACAATTACCAACATGTGTGTATATAAACATAATATAGGAATATACATAATTATTTATTGAAAATTTTTTAAAATTTTACATTTCTTTATATATTTATATAAACGTATATAAAACTAAATTTATATTAAAATAATATATATGATAGTAACTGCATGTTTTCTTTTGGGGCGAACGAGTATTTGGGTTTCTCAGAGTGCTCTAATATTTTTTATTTGAAATGCATGGCAGAAGGCCTTGTGGGAGAATAAGATGGGCTCTTTAAAAGAGAAGTACCTGACATGTTCCTCCAATCAGATGGATAATTCACAATGTGTTTCGTGAAGTGATTCGAGAGGGTAAGTTCGTACAATGGANCAATCAGATGGATAATTCACAATGTGTTTCGTGAAGTGATTCGAGAGGGTAAGTTCGTACAATGGATGAATGGTTCATGAAACGTTTAGCGAAATACATCGCAAAGGGCAACTTGCTTCTGAGTATTAAATATGTTGGCGAGTAAGTATGTAGCCGGTTCGAGTCCCGATCGCATGGTGCTTCATTGACTATCCTGGGCATGCTCGCGAGTGAGCGGTATCGATGGTGAGTTATCCAGCGACTGTTCGTTTAGTTCGAGGAATCATTGGGCAATAACTTGTAAAACAGTATCGACCGTACACCATATGAAAAATGACTAATAACAGACACTTTTTAATGAACGCGATGAACTATCTGCATATATAAATGCATATATTCATGAATCATAGGTTAATTCTTTTTAAACCAGCAAACCAGTAACATCTTAGAAGTAGTCAGTCTGTAGGAGTCAATCGGCAGGAGTAAAGCATAGGAATTCATGTATACTTGAAGACGATGCAAGCCACTGACGATGTGAAATCGTGTATATCATGTACAACTTCATGCATACCTTCAACGACTGCCCCCAAATTACATGGAAAACCATGCTATTCCTGTAAAATTTGCAACGCGTGGCGACATGAGAAGATTGACTGCTTGAAGAACCCATCTCGTGTGATTTTTAGCTTCAATCACTGTCCTATGCAGTTCGCTCGATGTGATAACTCAAATAGAGACATCAAGACTGATAAATGTAGTCTTTTTTCGCCCACTGAGAAACAGCATGTGATGACTTCCGTACCTCCTGTTAATACACTACATACAATGTTAGCAGACGCCGAGGGAACTTGCATGTTGAAGCATTACAATGACCACACGCAGTTTATGCAAGGCGATACATTGAAAGAACATACCGAGATATGTAAGGATTCGTCTAGTGGAAGTCAGCAAGTGTGACTGGCAATAACTCTTGCTGCATCGATGGGTGCCGATTCGACAGGCGATTATGATGAGGCAGTTAATGCTAAAGACGGAATCCGAATGCAGTAGAGTCGGTTTGCGCAGAATGTATACTTGCAAGACGTTCGTGTGAAGTCGATGAACTTCAAAATAAACGGTCGTCGGCTCTAAATACTGATGANAATGTATACTTGCAAGACGTTCGTGTGAAGTCGATGAACTTCAAAATAAACGGTCGTCGGCTCTAAATACTGATGAGCATACAACTCCGGTTACAAAGAAAAGCAAATATAATATTGAGGTTGAAACAGGAAGTGAAGTCAATCATGAAGACAGCATAGATGAAAATGAACATGAAGACAGTGATAATGTTGAAGAAGATGGTGGCTATTTTCTTGACGTACTGACGCCCCATTTGCTCAATTAACGACACGAAGAAGGCAGAAGACGCAGAGAATACTGNGCTATTTTCTTGACGTACTGACGCCCCATTTGCTCAATTAACGACACGAAGAAGGCAGAAGACGCAGAGAATACTGGCTACCTAATACTCGAAGACCCGAATGAACTTGTTGATAGACTTAGATATTTGATTGACCTTCAAAAACGTGGGTATTTCTCGCGCATTTTTGAGATATCTTCAATCATTAGTAAACTGAAGGAATGGCGATACATCGCATGAGACTGTTGACTACCATCTATGATCTGCAAACCTCTGAGAAATGTAAAGATCGAATGTACAAAATAATTAGAAAGATAGAATATATATAATAAGAAAATTAATTGAATTTATATTGTACATAGCAATGTTTGTTCAATTTCTAATACAGTGTCGCGTGACAGTTTTGAGGATTACAGCACGCCTTTGGCTCACTTCCCTCACCCCCTTACCCCACCCCCTTCAACCTTTAGCGCACTTTGCTGTCGCCTTCGAATAGGCACGTGGCATGGAAAATCTCCAGACACGTGAAGCTGAAGCGGAGGCCTCCCCCCCCACACCCCCTTCATCTACCTACGCCTCCAACCCGCCAGCAGATCTGTCGAGAGTGCAGGGCTTTCGAGTTATCACCCAAAATTATCAGGCGTAGTTCGCCGGAACGCAGAAGTACGTATCGCAGAAGAATACTGACTCGCAGTAATTTGTGCCGAGGTATTATCCCCCCCCCCGCCCGCCCAGTTCCTTCAGAACGAGGACACGTGTGGTAAAAACCTTTGTTCGAAGCTCACCACTTCACCCCTCCCCTCACCCCCTTCCCACCCAGGGCGCCACGTGCCGAGAATGTAGGCTTGCAGGCGGGCGTGTATAAAAACCCCTTTCCAAGAATGGGAGGGGGTCAGTCAGTAATCAGTCGTGAGTATTATCGGTCGTCACAGGTTCAGTCGATTTCTACCGCGCCGAGAGAGTAAGTCAGAGAATAGTTACTAAGGCCGGGATCTCGGAACCCGGCCACATCCGTCAGCCGCATCCTTAAGGGGGATCAGTAGATTACTATCGTCCGGGTCAGTACGTTGACGATCGCCGAGCCAAGGGAAGAGATCGCGAGAAGACGTCTCCACGAGTCCGAACTGCAGTCCAGGGAGAATCAGCACCAACGGAACGCCAACCCAGATGACGGCCTACTCGCAATCACCGCTGAGTTAAGTATGCAAATCGCCGCCACAGAAGCCCCCGCCCTCACGAAGTAATTCACCCAGTACATTCGAGTAGACACACTATGACAGTACCGCACCTCAGAAGTTCCGATATTGTGTATTTGTGAAAAGACATATGAGGCAATATATATTCGTACTTCCAAATACCACAGTCTTAGCCAACATTATTACTAAACCGGCAACCTACCCTCCACGCACCTAATAGTCAGGGCCTGGAGGGGAATTAACTTTGACCGTATAAGCCGCCCTGTCTTTTACAGTGGCGGTACATGCGTCAAGTTAATTTGTCTTCAACAGTGGGGCTAGCATACCTCAAGTTAATTTGGCGCACAACTGTGGGGCCTAGAGCATACCCACGTCAANGTCTTCAACAGTGGGGCTAGCATACCTCAAGTTAATTTGGCGCACAACTGTGGGGCCTAGAGCATACCCACGTCAACAGTTCCTTCTGCTCTCTAAAAGAGGTTAAACCGAGAGAGTGGGTGGATGCTGACAGCTCGCCCAAAAGCGAAATCGAGAAATTAACGCCACCTATGTGTTGAAAATAGAATCGAATATGGAGGCGCTGACATTGCAACCTATACTTTAAAAACATAAACAAATATGGCTGCCACTTGGTGGCTAAATCAACGACTCGCCTAGTGGGTGAATTAATTCATTAATGCCACCTAAGTGTTNGGCTAAATCAACGACTCGCCTAGTGGGTGAATTAATTCATTAATGCCACCTAAGTGTTGAAAACATATGAAATCCAAAATGGCCTCTTCAGCAATGTATAAACAAATGCCAAACGAAAAACAAATATGGCATCTTCCAGCAATGTATAAACAAATGACAAATGAAAAACAAATATGGCATCCTCCAGCAATATATAAACAAATGAAAGACCAAAAACCAAGATGGCATTCTCCAGCAATGCATAAAGAGATGACAAACCAAAAAAAGAAGAGGGCATCTTCCAGCAATGTATAAACAAATGACAAACGAAAAAACCAAGATGGCTGCATACGATAGAATGAGTGTTTGTAAGGGGTGGGGAGGGGGTCAGTCGTCTGATGGGCGTGGTGCTGGGAAATACTCCAGAAATATAAGTTTTAATTAAATTTTTAAATATTTTTTATAAATTTGTTGCAATTTTTGGAATTATTTATAAATTAAAAAAGGTTTTTACAATATTTTGCAACTTTTTTGAATTTTTTGGGTTCAAGGTCATCCAAGTTCACGGGAATGGGGTCAAGGCTCAGGTACCTGGATACAACATGACTGACGAGATGGACACTGGTCGACCTGGCGAGGGCCGGTCGTGTCGGGAGCTTAGTCGATCCACCTGTCATAGAACCACGGACTTCTTACATGCGCATATTTAAATATTATTTTTAAAATTTTTAAAATTTTTTTAATTTTTAAAATTTTAATTTTTTTATATTTTTATAATTGTTTTGCAATTTTTGGGTTTAAGGTAATCCTTGGTCATGGGCATTCGGTCAAGGTCAAGGTTAAGGCCACCCAGATCCAACATGGCAGTTGAGTGACGCCACAATATGGCGGCCTGTCGATGCCGGTGCCAGGTGCCAGTTTCGTCCCTTTTAAAATATATTGTCCCCGGACGCAGATAACCATTCATTCTACTTATGTGTTTCCTTGAAACTGAAATGATCAAATTACGAAAAAGATATTTCATTAAGAGGCCCATTCATGTGCACAATCAACGAATGTTTTGAGTGCCGTGGCTATCTCCGTACTCAATTTGTTTAATCACACAAATTATTAAGGGCTTAGGAATTTCTTAAATATTGCCTTAGGAAAGAAATTATTTTGCTTGCGCGGAAACAAATTTCTTTTACAAAAAACTTTTGACCTTATTTCGCAACTTATATAAGATCTGAAACCCGTTGAGAAGTGAAGAGTGAATCCACAGGCAACTTCAACTTTTTACCTTTGACAGGAATGTAACTTGCTTTAGAAAATGTTGTCTGATGCATCGGCTTGGTTAATTTACGAAGTAGCTGAAAGCACCGGGACATCCATAATTTACGTAGTGCGGAGTGTAAAATGTAAAATGTAGCAAAACCATTTCCTGGTGTATTTTATAACACACACCACTTTCGAAAAATAAAAAGGGGCTTAATGTAACGGGGAAAACTCGGGATTTCACAGGAACCAGGATTTATGGTTTACATTAAACTTTCGAGAGCTTCTTTATCAGTCGTGCCTTTCCGAGTGCGCGATTTTCCACTTAGCTGGTCGCAATTTACTTTCAGTAAAAATTAATTAATAACAATTATTTTTTGTAAAGTGTGCATTTGGTACGTGACCGAAGAGTTGACTAACTCACAAGAAAACTCAATACCAGCATTATCACATATATGCGAAAATATTTTTATAAAACTGTTTTTATAATATATTTTCAAGAACTGTAACTCATTACAACTACATATCAAGATACTTTCAACATCCGTGTCTCACATATTAAATTAACTTTACTACTTTAATTAAAACATAAATTAATAATTAACATTAGGCTTATGGGTGTTAATATAATAGCGTTTATTGTAGTGATTAGCAGTGTACAGTATTTTGTTTCGGCGTTCTCTGCATACATCGGTGTCGATAAACTTCATTTCAGCGTGCATTTCTATTTTTTTTAATTTGACGCTGAGTACATATGTTTATGCAATATCATCTACTTTTTTGCATTAGAGAGGTCGTGGGTTCGATTCCGAACGGCGGCTTTAGAGTTGTTTTCTCCCACAAGATTTATACCTCCATTTCAGAAATAAGTTCGTGGTCGTTTTACTGCCTGTCTCGTCAGTATGAGTCGTGTTGATTAAGATCACGATGAGCACCAATATAGCTGATTCAAGCTCGGTTGAATAATTTTGAAATCAACCTTTGGAAAAAAAATGTTTATATCCGTTTCCGCAAATTCTTTCACGGACGCGCTGATCGGCGTCAATCCAGTAAAGTTGGCATCAATGTTAGTAAAACCGTGTCAAATGTCATATTGAAAGTGTTTGAGCGTTTCTGATAATTTAAATTGAACTTGATAGGCTCCTGAATATTGTGAGCGTGCCGGTTACAAAGATAGTTCTCCAAATGTCAGAAGGATACAAAATTAAAAAAAAAAAAAAAAAGTTCGTAAGTAGGACTTTTATATGCGATTAAGTTACCGCGAAAAGATTATAATTGTCAAAAGTATGCTTATAATTAATTTGCCAAACCGGACTGTAGAATTTAGACCTCAAGCTAGAACAAGCTGTACGTTGTATTTTTTTTGGTATAAAATTTTGCTGTATAACTTTGAGAAGAATTTTCCAAACACGCTTCTGCGTTATACCAGCAGGCTGATTGATGAGCGGCATGCAACAAAATATTATTTCAATTTTTTTATTTATTGTTAAACGGTTATGTAGAAAAACCACATTCGTGAACTAATATTTTCATGACTTTTGAAGACTTGGTACCTGCAACTTGGCGATGGTACATTCAGACAGTCGAGCAACGCGAGTTTCTAGTCAAGATATTCGTTGTAGCTGTTTAGCGAGAGCGTGAATACCGCAGGAAATTCAACTGTGGCGATACACGAAATGTGTAAACAGGCTATTGAAAAAAATGTACAGAAACTGGGAGCATTGCCGACGGCAAGAAAGTCGTCTTTGTGAACCTGAAAAGGACTGTGGGAGAAACAGGAATCACCCAGAATTGTGAGAAATCGTTGTTTCGTAGAAGCCAGGAAATAATAACAACATATTTTTCAACAAATAATTCTGGGAGAATCAATAAAACACATGGCTATTTGAAAAAAATATATACATTGTATCCATACAAAAGTCAAACGCAGTAAGCTCTTCAAGGTAAGATTAATTAAGCCTCAGAAAAANAATATATACATTGTATCCATACAAAAGTCAAACGCAGTAAGCTCTTCAAGGTAAGATTAATTAAGCCTCAGAAAAATGCGTTGTTATGAAATTTAAATGTTTTTTTAAAGCCAACTGTATAAAAAGAATCGTGCTTAGTTAACAGGNGAAAAATGCGTTGTTATGAAATTTAAATGTTTTTTTAAAGCCAACTGTATAAAAAGAATCGTGCTTAGTTAACAGGTAAATATATCATAAAGCGCCTTAATTTAAGGATGCCTCATAGTGGGGGATGTGTTTGTGTGTGTGTGTGTGAGGAAAAAAATCGATGGTGCGCTACGGTCGATGACGACCGGCGCATGCAAAGCGATATAGCCTCTATGCGCAAAGTCCCGTGCAGTGTTCCCGTCGTACCGATGGAACTATGGTGCTTCAAACGGTGACCCTCTCATTTTAGTGGACGCGACACTGCAGCAAAGTCCAGCGCACTCCTCTATCGTAGTTTCGCATGAATCCGGTTCATATACGTTGAAAAACATAAGCCTACAAAAGCCGTTTTCAGTCATGCTGGAGAACATTAAAATTATGTTTCCAATGTTCGTGATGCCTTGAAAGTACCATACACGACTGGTTTGAAATGTGTTTTCTTTTTTTTTAGATAAGCATTATGGGCGCACGTTTACTGGTTTCCTGAAACAAACTGGAATTTCAAACACACTGTAACGCAGTTCAAGTACTAGGTAGACGGACCCCTTAATGTCTATGCGTGGATATTTCGACACCTGAGTCCAACAGCATTACAACGAAAGAAATCAGACTTTGAGCTAGTACAATAAGCAGTAGAAAATTCTCTGTTATGTGTATCATTTTTACAACTCATAAACTGATTGGTTAGGCTTACATATGGCATAGTTCAGGGCGATGATGTGCTGGAGAAAAGAACTTTGTCTACGCAAAACTGTTCTTCTTGAAATTTAGCACATGGATTCTAAGTTGTAACACTGTTGTACTGAGTTATCAGTTTTTAGCTAGGGCTAGTAATCAGGTTTAGTTTGCTAATATTAATAACATTTTATTTTGACTCCTACGGGCAGGAAAAGGGCTGGATCTTCAGACATAGCAAATTATTAAGTTTTCTTTAAGCACGATGGCCACTTCCATTTCGATAGGACATCACAGCAGTTTCCAAAATTTCACTCGCTTAGCTACTGTACTTTGAATTAAAGAAGTCACGTAATTTACAACCACGTGGATAATTAAGCAACTGAATATGCTCTTTATAACAGGAAAATATTATGATTAAAACTCGTTGGTTTCATTTTATTTTACATTCTCATGAAAAAATATTTACACACTTTTTTATCGTTTAATCTATTTAAACTGGTTTATGGGGACGNTTATTTTACATTCTCATGAAAAAATATTTACACACTTTTTTATCGTTTAATCTATTTAAACTGGTTTATGGGGACGTGGAGAACTTACTTTATATAATACAACGAAATTAAAATAAATTTTGATGATTTAATTAGTGTATTAAATGAGAAATCATGAAGTTCATATACATTATAAACAACATTATTTAAAATTTCATTCTGATTTTTAGAGAGCTCATATTTTACTTATTTTACCCAACTTTAATATGATATTTTCTTGTCGTGATTTACGCGTTTACCTTAACCTTAAGGAGACGTGAGTAACAAAATCTTTTAAAAGTTGACACGTGCAAAATTAAAGATATCGTTATTATCTACAGCGGCATTTCTTGTAACATTTAAGAATGCAGTCATATTTTATTTTTTAGCTTATGAATTGTGGGAATTAGTTCAACTGAAGACAAATTGCCAAACTTCACAGCTTCTTCCAAAGTGACTGCGACTGTATTTAATAAGGAAGGAACGCAAGACATTTCAAGTAGTATAAGAGATATTACTTGACTGTTACACAGGAAATAAAGAAACGCTAATAAGAGAGCATTTTGTTCAGAGTAAAAGCGCTACTGCCATGATGTTTAGATAAAGACTGAATCTACACAAGTTATAATTATAAATGAAATGTTAAGTACGCTATTTTGCTATCACACGCTCTTTCCTTTGACCTAAGACGCTAAGACGTTGCGAAAGTACAAAGTTTGGTTTGATCAAGGTAAACCATGGATATATCGTTTTATCTACACAGTATCTCTCCGCTCGTGGCTTCACCCACGTGTTCTGCACGAAGTATAGCATACTATTTTTGTTATTGAAGGACTTATTTGTAACTCACATTAATGGTTTGCTTCTCAAATGCAAATATTACCAATTTAATACTATCTTAAATTAAATTTAGGTTCACTCAAGCAAAAAAAAAAGCAACAACAAGATATTGATAACAACATGTGTAAATTTTTAAAGCAATTGTTTTAGTAATTTTTAAAGCTAAAATCACCGTATTATCTTATCGGAGTTGAAAAATTTTCACGATTCCATTCCAGTATATTTTATCCATTTTCACCCCCTCGAGAGTTACATTTTGGACAAACCCTGAAATAAAATTTTAGGCGTTTGTTCAGACAATTTTAAGACCCTAACGAACGAAGATATCTAGGAAAACGTATTTTATGCATTGAAAATTTCCTAATTATTTGGTGCCTACATTCCATGTGCAATCAAACATAAAAGTTATTATTTCTAGATTCAGGGGTTTGGGCTGTGCGATGGTTAGTCTGTCAAAAAGTAAAAAAATATTTTTTTTATGTATAGTCATTACACATGATGAACGAGAAACTATTTTTTTTTCTGCCAGGCAGGTGTAAAGCTGAACGACTGAGTCGTACGTTGTAAAAAAAATAAAACGTGCGTTAAACAAAATTATTTCATTTAAACAACTTAACTGTAGTTCGTTGGTGCTACAGTAATTCTTGTAGGGTCAAGTTATTCTTTTTTTACAGAGCAAACATATCCGTAGCTACAAGAGACTAGAGGGCGAGTGATCACCGACTATACCGACAGCAAACAGTTCTAAAGTATCACGAGTCCGGAGAGTTCAGATCGTGAACGGGGAACCTGCCTGGTTTCACTCTCGTAGTCTCACTCAGGAGTTCTCGCCGGCGCCCCGGTTGGCAGCAGGAAACCACTGATTGCTCGTTTCCTCCCTGCGACCCGCCCCTTCAGACCGTAGCAACGTTATCTCCAGCAGCTGTGGCTACTGGTGTCCGTCGCTGGATATCACGTGCACAGGGTATCACGACACTAGGTAGGCCCCTTTCGCGCCACTACTTTCGCAGGTCGCCGTCGTGTTGCCAACACCAAAAATACAATCGAAATGTTTTCTTGTTTAAAAATTATAAAATTAGGAATGAAAGAAATGCATTTTCTCATTACATAACAAGGTGGTTAGAATAATAATTTTGCTTTTAATATATAAAAAAATTACGAAACGACAATCCTGTGACTTCGCTCGATTGTTGCACAGTTGCCGCCTCTGCCCCACTTGAAGCTTCGTGGCTTGCCTGCTGTTATGTTTACCGAGACGAGATCATTGATTTTCGATTTTGTTTATTAGGACGTTGAAAATGCAAAGGAGTTTGAGAAAATGAGGAGTTTCCGGTCTTCAATGCGAAATTGCAGAAGGTGTTGGAAGTCAAACTCGAAAACAATGTACACCAGTTTTCAGCTGGATGAACAGGGGGGGGGG
>NQII01000400.1:755135-823229 GCA_002778355.1 Clitarchus hookeri | reverse complement strand
TACTGTATAACTGCGGCATGTTTACATTCTGTAGCTGAAGATAAGAGCTCTGACACAATAAATGGCAGTACCGCCTCTCTACTTAGTTGCTTTATGGTCATATTCACCTAGTGCGTAACGAACCTCGGTAAGTCTGACAGAAAGGCTCGTTCCAGGATCCGGTCAACGAAGTTCTCGATACGTAGCTGAACAAATATGCATGATTGCTTTCATTGACTTAAAAAGTGTTTCTTCAAATAGAATGCATGCACACACACATACAGTCTCTTATAAATATAAGTGTTAAGTTAAATTGAGATATTTGGGTGGTCCTTAACAACTACGTCTTGAGAGCCGATTAGGGTGAAATGAGGTGAGAATAGAGCTGCGCCGGAAACGGGAGATCCCCGAGAAAACCCGCCGACCAGCAGCATCGTCCATCACGATTCCCACTTGCGAAGATCCGGAGTGAGCCGGCCGTGGATTGAACCCGCTTTGCCGTGGTGAGAGGCGAGCAGCCTAACCGCTCAGCCTCCGCGGCCCCAATTTACGTAGAGGTTCCGTGAACTCGCACAAAGTTATCTCAAGTGCACAGGATGTCTATTATTGAAAAAGCAATGTGTCCGTAATTTTACGGAGAGTTCTGGACCGTTATGTACCACCACTTTTCCGTAAAATTTCGGGAAATATTCTCAACGGTCTTGAAAATGCTCCAAGATATTTAAAACTGCTGCTAGTATCGCAGCGTTATGTATGATGATTACATCTTTAAAGAGATGCCAAGCAGTAAACGTAGCTCTCTTTCTTGTGGGAAATAATTCACACCGCTATGAAAGGAAAGTTTCCACCTCATAAAATTTTTCACACCAGTGGCGCGTTACGTGCTTAGTTGCTAAATTAATAAGACAACATAACTGAAAATTAACTCCCTTAGCTGTAACTTTATTCAAAACATGTTTACATGGAACTGGAATTCAGAAAGCCGAGACCGGCAGATGAATGTGCTTGAATTAATTTTCTTTATAGCTTCCTTTAAAATAAATTAAAAAACATAATCACAGTTGAGATAATTTTTCCATTACTTTTACCTTTTATTTTTAATTCTCGCAACTACACGTGGCCGGAATGGTTGTTAAGGTTTTACATTTCCTGGGAATAACCGGTCTTCGAAAAACATTTTTATTTTGAGTAAATGAAATGAAAAATAACACGCGCCGAATTCACAGACGTTAAGTGATTAGAACGTCTTGAAAGTAATTAGAGTAATATTTATTCCTTTTTATGCACATCTGTAAATCAGTGTCCGTAAGTGTGGGGAAGAAAGGAAGAAATTCTTAAGGAACCACGCAAGCCTTTTCTTGTAAGATGGAAAACCCCATTTAATAAATTCCTTCCCGGATGCTACTCACAAGAAACCTATTACTACGAGTGATGTTTCATCATCACATTAAAAGAAAATACGTTTTTTTAAATCATGTTTAAGTGAATGAAGTGTTTTCTTCGTCTTTACTATCGTTAAATATATTAATGCAATACTGAATAGTGACCCCATAAAACTTAAAAATTAAAGGTTAAAATATTTAATAAACTATAAGAATTTTATAACTGTGTTGATATAGCATGAACTGTCTTTTAGAAAAATTTCCTTACTTAATGGTGCCAGTTAAAAGAAATTTATATGTCAGAAATGGCATCCAGAAATTCCTTAACAAGTCTTGTAGTAATAAATTGCATACAAAAAAATTTCTTCGTTTCGTTTTAGGGCTATCCATTTCTTTACATAAACATTTGAATTTTAAAAAGATCTATCCAAAAAATGTGTTTTAATTATTATTACTTATTTGATTAGTATTTTAATCTATTTCGTAAAATGAAATAAACAAAAAAATTAATTCTAATGTAAACAATTTCACGAACAACCTAAAAAATTTCTGAAAGACAAAGCGAGCAAACTGCATTCGTGGAGAGCTGAGTGCCTATACGCCTGTATGAAAGACAGGATAAGCAACATAGTTGATTTTTTGACTTTTTCGAGTTGAAATAATAGTAATTTGCTTCCATGGTCATCACATTTTGGATCCATAGTCACTGAAGGACACTTGAATGCTGGAGGAAAACATGCGTCGACCGTGGCTTTTGACGGTATTTGCATCAAATGCGAAGGAGTGCTACAAGACTGTAAATTGTAACTTTTCACTTGCCGACCGACTATAACATTTAGTAAAGATATACCTAGATTGGACTTCTCCAGGTTAAAGTTTCTGACCACTCCAGCAGGTAATAATCTGTAGTTCTTGGTATGAACACCACGTAGCGCTAGTCCATTTTCGTGGCGTTGCCACTGTGACATATACCCTCTCTCTCACTCATACTCCATCTCTGTCGCTCCCAGACCAAACTCCACAACAGTAGAACGTGTGCTGAATGTCTGCTATAGCCACGACGCTGGGACAGACAAGATGGCGGACACCCNAACTCCACAACAGTAGAACGTGTGCTGAATGTCTGCTATAGCCACGACGCTGGGACAGACAAGATGGCGGACACCCGAGTAATTACCTCAAGCCGTATATGCCCGTTTACGAAAAGACTGCGGGTTCTGTAAAACATATGTATGTACAAAATTAATCTTAATGTACGCGGAAGTAACAGGAAATTTTTGCAAATTGCTCACACTCTCATAATAACACGATAACTTTATAAAACACACGATAACTGTTGATTTATGCAATTTATATACATTATCACACGCTCGCTGAATAGTACGAGTGCGTAGCTCAGTGGGTTGTTACGCGGGTTTGCACTGCATGATTTAAGGCTTTGGCGTTCAAGTCTCCATCGTGTAACGGAATTTTTTTATGTGATACATTATTACAAAAACGTTTATTTCCAGAATCCCTTTGTCTAAAAATAATAACATGTAAGTAACAGCACAGTGAAATCGACTAGCTTTGGTTGTTTGCTAATCAAATCGATTAGTTTCAAAGGAAAGATAATTTGAGCTGTGTAGCGTGAGTAATGTTAACAGGCACACATATAAGCCTTAAGTTTAATATTGTGATAGTTTCGCCTTCTTTTGGCCTTCNGCGTGAGTAATGTTAACAGGCACACATATAAGCCTTAAGTTTAATATTGTGATAGTTTCGCCTTCTTTTGGCCTTCTAACCGCAAAAGTTTGTTTAATTACGGAAAGCACAAGATTGATTATTATGTTCATTAAAGATACATATGTAAATAGAAAGGTGGAGCCGGTGTGGGGGGAGGGTGGTTAAATTGTGACATACGCCCTTCCTCCACTAAAAAGTAAATAAAATATTAAAAACTAAAATTTGAAAACAAAATGACAACTTTTATTTTATTTTAATATAAGAAATGTGTGGTCCCGCTTGAACATGAAGTATATTTATAGCAGTTTGTGGGTCCATGTCTGTATATTAGCCCATTGATTATAAATAAATTTAACTATTAATTTTTAATATTAAAGATATATATATATATAATTACTCATATAATAAATACTCATATAATTTTCCATACATTAACAGTACTCTATCTTAGAAACCTAAATAAATGCAGTCTTCAGGGGAAAGAAACAATCTTCGTACTTTTCGATGCTCCACAAACACCTACATATAACCTTTGATTACATTTGTACCCCTGCCCCCCTGCAAGTTGTTTTACCTGCCCTTTACAATTTTCTTTTAGTACCTTAGGTAACATGTGGGTATGAACTGATGTGTTATTTCTTCTCTTCTGCTACTATAACTGTTATGCCTTCTGTTGTGCTCATGGGCATAACATAAGTAAGCAGAAATTTGGTATTGTGTAGTGCCTGCTTAAACGACTCTCGCTTCTCACANTGCTCATGGGCATAACATAAGTAAGCAGAAATTTGGTATTGTGTAGTGCCTGCTTAAACGACTCTCGCTTCTCACAAAATTTAGGCACCAGAAACTTCATAAAACACTTTTTAGCCTATTTTCCGGAGGAAAGAAAGGCTTGTGAGATCACTTTCCTGTCGGTGTGTCTGTGTGTATGTGAGTGTGTGTTTGTGCGTGTGTCCCCCCACCCTCTTTTTTCAAATTTCTATTGCGTTAACTGAATTCCATCAAACTCGGTGTACATATAGAACTAAATAAGGACACCTGGTTTTTATAGTTTTTGACCATGCCGGCTACTTACTCTCAAAATGGCGGATATTAAAACCATTTTCGGCGATATGTCGAATATCGGAATCCATACAACCGATTTTAACCAAATTTGGCATCCTGACAGCGCACGCTGTAAGCATTAAATTCAGAGGTGAATATTGTTGTTGGTCTGGCATTTTGAAAGATAGCGCTACATGAAAAAATAAAGCTTTTACGTTATATATAAAAAACTACTCAACTTATTCTCGCCAAACTTGGCACGTAAGTAATACTATGATTGGCCAGATAAATGTCAGCAATTAAGCTTAATTATATAATTATTTAAAAAATGGCAGTCAAACAAAATTNCTATGATTGGCCAGATAAATGTCAGCAATTAAGCTTAATTATATAATTATTTAAAAAATGGCAGTCAAACAAAATTTTGTATGGTGACAGTATCTGCTACAAGCATCATATAAACCAAACAATGACAACTTTTGTCTGCCATTTTGGGAAATAGCGTCACATGAAAAAATAAAGTTTCATGTTATATCTAAAAAACTACTCAATCAATTTTCTTCAAATTTGTCAAGTAAGGAAAATTATGTTAGGCCAAGTAAATATAGGTAAATTAAATTTATTATGCACTTACTTACAAAATAGCGATCATATCAATATTTTTTGTTTGTTTGGTATAACTACAATACCATTTGACCAATTTCAGCCAAATTTTGTACGCTTACAGTGTATATATTTCAAGCATCAAATAAGTAAAAAAACACAACTTTTGTAAGCCATTTTGTAAGATAGCGCTAAACGAATTAATCAAGTTTATGTGTAATTTCTCGGGAAAAAAANCAACTTTTGTAAGCCATTTTGTAAGATAGCGCTAAACGAATTAATCAAGTTTATGTGTAATTTCTCGGGAAAAAAATTGACAGATTCCTACAAAATTTGGCAGTCAAGTAGTACTGCCGCAGTTGATATGTAAAAATAAGTTTCAAATATGGCAGACAAATTTTCGAAATGGCTGCCACCTAGATGTTTTAGCATAGTATGCTATATCTTCGAAAACATTTAATCAATTNAGACAAATTTTCGAAATGGCTGCCACCTAGATGTTTTAGCATAGTATGCTATATCTTCGAAAACATTTAATCAATTTCAACATAACTTGGTATGCTGGGAGTATATATAACAAACATCAAACTTGTCTACGCAGATCCTCTTTTGTCCTCCATTTTGTAAGATAGGGCCACACCAATAAGTAAAGTTTTTATGTCATATCTTGGGAAACAATTTTCCGATTCCAACGAAGTATGGCAAACTAGTAGTACTGCGGTAGCTAATGTCAAATAATATATTTTAGGTATATCAGACACTTATTTTCAAAATGGTGGCCATATAACTATTTTAGTTTTGTATGTTATATCGTCGAAACCATGTAATTAATTCCAACGTAACATTTTATGATGGCTGTATATAATACAACAATCAAATGTGTACACACAAAACATCGTAAGTAATTCGATAAGTGTGTCGCGTTTGAAGCAATTATCATTGAAACGGATACACTGAAAAGGAATTTCTTTAAAATTGATTCCCCATTTAAACTCCGTAGATGCAGGATTTGTAGGCAAAGTTCCTTGTCTAGTTCTAAATTCGACCACCACGTATAGCACCAAATTAATTCAATTTTACTAAGCAATTATTTTCCTTAAACGAGTGATATAATTGCGGGTTAGAAACTGTAGCTAGTCCCTTTACTTCACAGTAACTGATTTAATCATGTCTGACCTGTATGAAACCAGCAAAAATATTAGTAGAAGTATGTAAAATCCTAGCAAGCGAGATGGAGCCCGCCCAAGCGATAACCCCGGAAAAAAAACATTTATTGACCGTAGTGACGCGATGTCTCCGGCGGAAAAGCTGCGTAACTCGTGCGACTCACAGAGTCCCGAGGAAAGACTCCGACAAAACTTTCACCGCAGTTTCCCCAAACGAGGGAAAATAATCTGTGCTCGGATCGAATACCGGAAGCCGAAACGCAACCGCGCCTGTGCTTCCTTCCGTCCAAGGACGGGCAACGTACTTAAAACCTCCGGCGGCGTCGACGAAATTATCGCGTACATTCTCGTTCCAAGCAACCAAATTTACCGCGCCGGACACCGAAAATTTCGTACTCCATGATATATTTAAACTTACGTATGTAATGAGATGGGCCGTTAACAATTCATATTTATATACGTTTTAATTTTTTTTTTTATGTTTTTGAAACTTCTGAATGTTATTATGACGTAACTTTATAGCTTAAATGTTTTTTTAAGTTTCATTATAAATTTTTACTAGTGATGCGTAACAAAGACCTCATAATATGCCAGTCTAGGTTCATTTTTTAAATGCCCCGTTCCAAGAAATTAGTATACTTTAATAAATTGGCTGCCTTTATTAAAATATAGGAACGTTATAAACTGGAAAATCTTCATATTTCAGATGGCAAGTTGAGGAAGGGGTGAGATTTTTTGCTGCAATTGGGATGATAGAGCGAAGGGATGGTGGGGTAATCGACGCGGACGAGGAGATTTGTTGACGGAGTATAAAATGCGAGTGGCAAAGCCTGTTTTCCCACACAGCAAAGGCAGCGTTCCTGCATATGATCAGGAAATGGTCAAATGCGTAGTGGAGAGCCGACGAGGATAAAGCAAGACTAATGAAGCAGCGCCAAATTCAAGGGCGGGGGAAACGGGAGATTCCCGAGAAAACCCACCGGCCAGCGGCATCGCACGATTCCCGCGTGCGGATTTCCAGGGAGCGACTCCGCCAGGAACCAAACCCGGATCGCCTTGGTGGGAGGCGTGTGCTCTAGCCGCTGCGCAACCGCGGCCCGTAATTGCTTAGGGAATTTCCCAACTTTGTGTGACAATGACTCTGAACATTCCTATATATACAGCCTGATGCATGGTACTGTTTACATACAGTGTATGGGTAAATTATTTTCATTAGAGTGTAGGAAGTTCCCTAAATATTTTTGTTTTATCGTGCAGCCTGAGTGTACATCATACGTTCACGTACACACGTGCGACAATCTTCGGACGTTTGGAAACACCGCGTGTCGTCCGGCCAGGATGTTACGCGGGTTTCTAGCAATCGCCGCGGGATGCCGGGTACCCGCAAAATAAAGCAATTACATGGCGGAAGTTACGCGCCGGCGCTTTCAAGTTCTCTGCCACGAGCTACGGCGAGATATTTTTTCCTCCTGCCCCCCCTTTTCCTACCCTGGGCGACACTTTCTACGCGAGAGAACGTGTTACGCACGCTCCCAGGGACGGCGGACGCCGTGTGTCGACACTTCCACGCAGCCCGGAGGTGAAGCAAGGACTCCCAGGACGGCCACGCGACGCATGCGCGTACGGTCACGTCCGCTCTTGCCGATAGCATCGCAGAGCAATATGGGGTGGAGCGATCACGCACGCTGCGCAGAGCAAAACTCCGTGTCCCTCGTCGTTTACGACAGTCATACTAACGTAGAAAACAGTCCAATCTGGAACGAGGAGAAAATACTGCGCACCTAGGGCTTGCACTCTACCCCACTTCCCCTTATGTGGTTTACACGACCCTAGCTATCACGGAATGTAAAGAGTACTACGTCAAAGGAACTAATCCTTTGAAAGTTATCAAACTCACTACAGGCGGTCCGCGGTTAATTGAGCGCTTTGGAAAGCCCTGCTTAAGATCTAATTTTAGCCTCATTTTGTATCCTTCCACCATTTGTAAAATTTTCGCTACCATAGGCCTAATAACCTTATTCATGCGTCAATCAAGTGAACACTTGAAATTGTTAGGAACACAAATTTACTGAGAGTAAAGAGGAATAAGAATTACAAGCATATTCGGGTGTGCGATTGATATATTTGATTCGCATACCTAAGTACAGGAAATTCTGTTTTATATTTTATCCTTATGGCTAGTTTCCATCGAAATTGAACAGAATAGTCACAATTTAGAAAGCTACTCGTAGCTCTGACTGCCCTGCTTTCGCGCAGAGTGGGTTTGGCACCTGATAACACTAAGAATATGCTTTGGCCTGAAATGCATTGCACAGTTTATAACGTACGTGTCTGCAAAGACAATGGTTCATTATAAACCATCTAATGCATTGAAGCAAACCGTAAAAATCACAAGCACTTCATGTCCCCAAATTACCGGCAGTACAGTGACGTATATATTTAATTTCACTTCACCACCTCATACCTAAGCAGTTGTAAATTTGAGAAAAATTTTGTGATTCAAGACTTCACTACCTAAAAAAAATATATACTTTTCTCCATATTTTTTTGTTTTACAGTCTTTCTTCCTGGCACCTTATTTTGTTAGAAGTCATCACTCAAGCTATTTAGCCGAGACTCGTTGACTACGCGAGACAGTGGTGAAAGCAAACCGCAAAACAACTTGCCACAAACGGCCATTCATAACTGCTTACGACGAAGTGGAATGCGTTGTGCTTTCGTTGCTCAACAGCTCACGCAGCGCTAAACAATCGGAATTCCCACACGAATTTGGGCCCGGAAAACCTCGTAAGGCGTGCTTTGTCGAAATGTACTTCCGCGAGAACTAAACGACTCAACTGCGAGCGAGTTAGTTTAATAAGTAGACTGTTTAAGTCACACTCTTCTTCCGCGTTCCTCATTTTCCGTCGCGTGATAATAACATAATACATTTTGTACACTAACTTACTATGTGTGATATCTAGGAGATCTCGCAGCNGGGGGGGGGGAGGGGGTGGTGCTGGCTGGCGCTTGAAAGGCGTTGCAAAATAAAATTTTTGAAATCGAGGTTTTTTTTCTTCACGGACCTATAAAACGTGCGTCCAACGTACTGATCTATGAAAAGAACACACACTTCTCCAGACCATGCCTGTTGATTACTTTTGAGACACCACGCACATCATAAAACCCATTTCAGAGAACTCCAACATGGTTAAAAACGGGGTTTTCAATGCGCTGTGTCTAAAAATATGCTGTTTACATACACGCAGAAATACTTGAGGGACATGCATTGACTCTCGCTACAGACTTTCCCGCACGGCGAGAACATAGCACGCCATTTCAGAACCTTGCGCGTAGCGGCGATGGCGCACTTGTAACGCGTGCCAGTGTAACCCTTATAGCTTCCGCCCTTCTCGCCCTTCCCGCCCTTCTCGCCTTCAAACTGAGAAAAAAAACTACAAGCAGGCGGGCACCTTAATTACACTTCATAACACTCCAATGGTTTCATGCCAAGTTGGCACTTAAACTATTAATGAGCAAGCACTAAGACATCTCATTCCCTTCACTACGTTAATTCGCTTAGACGTGAATACGTTTTTTTAAAATCAGACCGTACACATGGGGTACCAGGACGTAAACGGCGATGCAACATTTGCAGAGTGATCCATTCCGACGCTATAACTTCGTGACTGATAACACGATTGAAATAAATGTTGCCTCATTCTTTCGAGTATGTGACTAGGATGCGATAATGACCTTGAGATGGCTCCGCGCATGCGCGAGACTTTGAAAGGTAGAGGGTGATGGGGGGGGGGGGCGAGTTCCGGAGATTTTCGGCGTGGAAGAAAATTTTCGGGCATTATATATCATGACTCCGATGTGCTAACGCGCTGATCTTGATGCCAAACGGAAGATCTCGTCTATATCAGTAGATTAAAGTCATAATAACCAAGTATCACTATCGTTGCCTTTTATTCCATTCCCATATTCCAAAGAAAATACATATTACCCGTTAACGCAGGCGTATTAACGTAAAACCCACAGCCGTGACTCTGACACAGCCACGTCCCAATTTCTAAGTACATTAAATGCTACATGCTATTCATGGTCAGACAGCTGTGATGTAATATAGCGATTATAGGTCATCCACGGTTACTTCACACTTTTCTGAAGCCCTACTAAAGTTCTGCATCCAGAATATTCACCCGCCTCATGCGAACAAAGCTTAACCAAGCCTAGAAAACTACACCGAAGGGACAGCTCACTGCATTCGTACGCGGTCAGTGTTATAACATTTTGCATAAGAACTGTTTCTTAGTAGGGATTACCAACACGCCTATCTTCTTCCTGTTTCTATTCATGTTAATTATAAACGAAATATTGTAATTTATAGATAAAATACAATTTCAGTCTAACCAACAATAAGGTACTTTTTTGTTAACACAAGCATAAAACGCTATTGATAGACGACATATTTAGGAAACAACCAAACACATTAGGTGATTTTTTAAAGGCTTTACTCAAAAAGTGTGAAGAAACCGCGTATATTATAGAATGGATTAGTGACATTGCCATAAGGGCGTGTGCAGAGAATGATTAATTATATCTTTTAATTTTCCTGTCAAACGTAGTTGATAAACACTGTAAGTAAAGCAATTTACAGTAAACAAAATAGCTTTCCAGTGAAATTAGCTTCTGACGTGATAACACATCAATTTAAATTTTTGCGGGGGACGCAAAATTAAGTACAACATTCAAAAAATAAAATTATCTTAAAGTAAAAATTATGACATGCTGCACCCAGAAAAGTATACACGTTTTCTTGTTTACAGACTCACCGATAATGCTCGGTTTTACTCATTCGACTTGAATAAATTTAATTTGGAAGTAAATCATATTCTTATCGGATGCGAATGTTTGTTTCCTTCTCATATCTCGATTGGTTATTGAAATTTACTCTTGAATATGTTAACATGTAAATGCACTTGAGTGTTCTAAACACAAGGTAAAAAATAGGACAGGTTGTAAGAGATGATAAATATATTTCCAGTTCGTGAAGATGGGTTCGGCCCCTCCAAATGATGGTGCTTCGAAAACGCGTAGTGCGGAATGTCCCCGTGGGGCAGAAAGTCGATACTCTTCGAAATTTAAGTGGAACGTAAGCGGAGTAAAATACGAGCAGACGCGGGAGTAAATTACCTGACAACAGGCACGCTTAAAAAATTGCCAGTTTCTTTCTAAGATGGCGTTGTTGGCCCTGACAATAACCGATGTTGGGTCGTCTCCACTGAGTGGAGTGATTTCATGTCTTATTGAATGCATAATATCTGTAGGAAAAAGATATCCCATAATTTACAACTGTGAAAGTGAGTATGAGTTTCACTCCTCACGACTATCGCTATTGCCAGGTTTCCGTTACGTGTAGCGTTGTATTCCTATTCAGCATGACTCAACAAGTCTCCTACTGGCTTGAACGACTCTTCCTGTCGCCAGCGTTGAAGCAGACCGTCGGAAACATATGTTTGTTGTTGAATTTATGTAGTTTATACTTTGAAGAAATTTTCTATATCTCAAAACCCGTTACTGATGCCGACATATTTACATTTGGGGGCAGAAGAATAATAATTTACACATTTACCAAAGTAGTTTGAATTTGCCGTATTTTTTCATTGGAAAACAGAAATGTCCCGTGGTTCTCAGTAGTCTCGGAATTCTTTGTACGACGCAAAAATAGTTACCAGCGGCTGAAAAAAAAATCTAATGCATATTTGTCCTACTTTCGTCCTAAACGGAAAACTTTTTTTTGTATTATGTAGGTAACTGTGTGACTGATGCGTGAATTCGAGAAGCGACGGGAAGAGGCGAAACTGATGCTTCGTGTAGCGTGTTTGTTGTACTCAGTGAGTCAGCGATGTTGGAAACTCAATTCATAATTCCGCTGCGTGTTTGAACCAAGCCGTGCTATAAGCGAATGAAAGGAAAAAGAAAGCGGAGACGTGCAGGCCCACGTTGGCCATGTGAATAATTTGGAGAAAGTGTCGATACTGATCCATTTCAGCCTGCAGGAAACAGACTCTGTCAGATGAACCTCTAATACTCTCGGCAGGATCGCCATAACTTTGTAATTAGAAAAACTTAGTAAGTGATTCTAGTAGTCACGGGGTGTTGAAGAACTCACATAAATCACGCAATCGCCGATACGCTTGCTATTATTATTGGAATCTGAATAAACAGACGACAGAAGTCACATCAACAACCGAAAAAAGGACATGTCAGAATTCCGTTCACAAACTACCATTACTCAGCAATTATTTCAGCTGCCTACATTTCTATTAAAGCGCCTGCACAAAGGCAAAAATCCGAAGCAATAGAACGGAATCACCGATCTGCTAGTCCTTCTTATGTACGACAATTTTACAGTGGTCGTCATATCTGATTTGACGTTCTCGGTGTTGAGAGTGTTTAGACTCTTAAATCAAAGATTATAAATTCATTATTATAGATTACTCGGTCTGCGAACCTTTTTGTGCAGTGAATTACGTTATTTACAATTTCTCCGCATTACGGCACATCCGAACTGTACGACAAGAACACAAGTATAATAAAAATATCCATACACTCGTGTTCCTACAACAGGGTTGGTACGGATCAGCTAAAGGCAAGTAGAGCCGGCTGACCTTTCAGAGCGATATACTTGTCGTTTCCAGGCAAATGAGGAGATAGTGGAGCAGCTGCGGAATAGAAATTACGGTGTAAACAGAAGTACTAGGAGAAAAACATCACACCGCTATCGTAGTCTTAGAAAAGAATCCCCACCGGGGTATTGAATCAGGTTCGAACCGGGATTTGAGAAGCGGTAGTCTAATTTACTAACTACTGAGACATGTCTGACACACAAGAGGATTACTCGATATGTAAAAATTAATTTTTCGGAACAAGGAATTTTTAAGTTTTCAGTAGCGTGGACATAAGTGTCTATTGCCAGCCAGGGGGATTTGGGTTCGAGTCTCACTTGAGCATGTGTGTATAGATGTGACGTACACCATTGATCTCACGGATGTCTGGAGTTAAACGAGGTGTTTAACGGACTACGATAAATAACTATATTATAGAAGTACGCGTTGTGTGAAAAATACAAATAATTTTGTCTTTTGGAATTTTAATTACTGTTTCATAACGTCATCTAGTTTCCTTGACAAAATAATTAATACTAAGCATTTTTCATTTACTTAGTTTTTAGTGCCTTATATAAAGCGTTACCAAAAACTTAAATTAATACATGAGAAAACAAAGTATTTAAATGAAAGTGGCTTCCCAGTCTCCACATCTCATACGCCTCGTTAGCTGCTACTGCCTTTGCATAACTGATCACCCTTCTGACCAGCTCCCTAACGCTGTCAGATGTTTACAATACTTATGACTTTGTGGTCCAGCGTAACTCTCAGGTGGCTTCTTAACTGTTTCAGACCCACCTTAATTTACGATCGACACAAGACTTGTCTCGTAGTCACAACCAATTAGCTGTAGGTTATATGTTAGGCTACACTTATATGAGCCAATTATGACCTAGACCAGTGAGACGGTTTCCGACTCATTTACCCGCAGGTAAGATCATCAGTCATTGAGCTTCGCAGGGTGCAGTACAGACCAAAAATTACCTTCACTTGCGTAATATACACAATTGTGTACACTGGGTCTGGGTGGGTTTTAAGTTACGCCGGCATTGTTAGTCATTCATAACCAAAGTCGCAGGCGGCCTCTACATCCAAAGTCGCTAAAGTCGGCGCCACACGATACCCATTTCCGTAGCAGTTTTCATGCCCATTTCCTGCTTGCTTTTCTGCTTCCCTGCTTCCGTGTGGGTTGCACTTTAGCCCCATCAGGAGGGGCCTGGGTCCTGGTATAACAGTTTTCGTACTCATGGGCATGCCCGAAACGGTAATAGAACGTATTCTAAATTTCTGCTATAGCCACGAAGCTGGGACAGACAAGATGGCGGACACCCGAGTAACAACCTGAAGCCGTATTCGTCCGTTTGCGAAAATATGACGGGTTCTGTAAGATGTACTTATGTACAAATTGAAACTTAATGTTCGCGTAAGTGACGGGGAACGTTTTAAATTACTCACACGGTCATAATAAAAAAAGAAACACGACTTTACAAAATACGTGATAGCTGTGGATTTTTGCCATGTATATATCCTTTTACGCATCTATTCTTGAAGTTCAGTGCGTAGCTCTGTAGTGCTCTGCCCCTATAGCTCAGGGGCAGGGTGGGCGACTTGTAGACGGAGGGACGAGAGTTCGCGTCTCGGCTCCTCCGCGGCAAATCTTCAGTCTTCATGTGGTGCACATGTGTACTGTGAGTTTGCCTTCAAGTCGGACTACTGCTTCAGCTCTTCGCACGTCAAAATATACACTCATGCTGTCAAACGTTACTCATACGCTATGTCTAACGGCAAATGTATCGGTCAATGAAGTCAACTTTAAAAAAAAAGTGGGTTGGTGCGCGTGCCCGCGCCATATGGTTTCAGGTTTTTAGAGTTCAAATCTTCGTCTAGTAACGACATTTTTTAAAACATTATGTGGGATACATTATTGCTGTTTAAAAAATAAATGTTCTTTTTAGAAAACGTTTATTTTTAGAATCCCTTTGTCTGATAGCAATAACACGCAAGTAACTGCACAGTGCGATCGGCTGCCTGTGGTTGTTTGCTAATCAAATCGATTGGTTTTTAAGGTAGATAATTCGAGCTGTGTAGAATGAGTAATGTTAACAGACATACATGAAAGCCTTATTTTGAGTATTATGATATTTTTGCCTTCTTTTGGCTTTCTAACCGTAAAAGCTTGTATAATTACCGAAAGATCAAGATTGATTATTATGCTTGATAAAGATAAATATTTAGATAATTCGCTAATGTTTTAATCAGTGGCGTAAATGTCCGTCGTACATACATGTGAATACAGTACCTTGCTTTCCATACGCAAGCAGTGCCGTTACTCATATCATTAAAAGTACTCGTACTCAGAAACTTAAATAAATGCACTCTTAAAGAAACATTCTTCGTAATTTTTGGATGCACCCCAAAGCCCCTAAGTTGCAACATTAGAACAGCAAGAATTCGCATCCATGATATAATTTGTCTTCAGCTTGTAAAAGCGACCGGTGCCTTTACCGTGTGCGATCCATATGATTTAATGCAGGAGAGAAAAACTTCCAGTTTAAAGGATTTGATACCATTAGCTTCCGTTCGCAGTGATAAGTATAATTTAGCTAGTTTATAGGTTCACGAATGTACTTACAGAAAGAATACCTTGTTCGAAATAAATCCAATTGTGCATAGCAAGTGCTGCCAGGCATTGTAATACACAGTTTTTATCGCACACCTGCGTACTGATCAAAACTTTTTCGTGAGGGCTGTTCAATCAAACAAAAGCACCATAGCTAGCAGTCGAGAGCTACTAAGGGCAGATGCTGAAGAAACCCATTTTGTCCCAGACCATTATTTTGTCTCAATTCTAGAAAATCTTGTCGTTGCCCTCTCTCAGCTGATATGAGAAGTATTTCTCTTAGGCTTACAAGTAAAATATGTAGGTTCCTGTTGTAGGTTATTTATTTATTATCGTACATTAGCGTCCATCGCTAGAAGTTTGGAAATCTCTCAGGAACACGGCTTTAAATAAAATCATTATGTACACATGTACGACTTTGAGCAAAGCCCCAGTGAGTTCCATAGACAACCATAGGAAGAGCGGAAGAGGGGTGTGTATTTATATTTGTGGCAGCTTTTCTATGACTTTAGAGGTGTTTGGCAAATCGTTGTACTTCGAATTCTATTGTCGTTGTTTTACGTCGGTAACTCAATAATGCTAGGTTTGCTATATAATAAAATTATTGTCAGATTATTTAAATACCCGACAATACAGTGGCAGAAGAAAAGAACAATCTCGCTTGGCAAACAAGAAGCGAACGATGCAACGAGGAACAGGAAGCAGGTTGAAAGCTACGCAAATGAGCTTTTATCGACACGATCCTCTGGTACAGGTTTTCCAGCGTAGGTGTAAGGAAGCGTCAACATATATTGCCTACGAAGAGGGAAAGTGAAATATACAAACACTAACGTTTGTTAAAACGACACGCTTCCTCCTCTGTCACGGTTGGCATCCAGCGAGGCAAATAAGAAGAGAACCGGTTTTACAAAGTGAATTCCTTGTCCCAAACACTGGACAGGACTCTGCAATCTGCCTGATAGCATCCGCTTGGAAACACTGTCCGATCCGTGGTTCTTAATTACACGTATACATTCTACTTTTTTTTTTTTAATTGGTGGTTATTAACGTTCCATTTTCCATGCCTTTCGTTCAACTGGAGCAGCGCACACGAAGAATAAACGTACATTTGGACCAACGAAAATAAAAAATAATCTAAAGTGTTGCCAATTAACAAAAACTGCGTTGAGAAACGTTCATTGATAAAGCAAGCATCGTTAGCACGCAACGGAACAAATCCGAATGCAGCTTGAAGTCAGCCGACGAGGTGGTGCGAAACACTACGTGTTAGTTGTGCGAAAGTAGACAACAAGTACGGACGAGAATATAGTACGTTATAACCAGATTTGGGATAGTGTGTACCCATGGTGCCTCTAGCCACAAGTAAATACCTCAATTTAAAGGCGGTTATAAGAGCTTTCCTGAAAATATCCAGCCACGGTTATGTATTATAATGTGTAGACTTTCGTGTAAACTCCATTAAAGCCTACAAAAATGTACTACCCAGTACAACTCTCTTTCTTTGTAAATACGCAAGCCTTGTTACTCATGAATGTTTCAGAAAATATCTAGCAACTGCTATAAATCTCTTTCTGAAATAAACCCTATTGTCCACAGGAAGCCGTCTGGCAGGTAAAACACGTGACGTCGAAAATAGGAACTGTTCGTGGTGCTAGAAGACGGAAAATGCAATGCGTTGTGCAATTCGAAGTGTCCTGAAAGACTTCGTGAGTATCTTGCGTAAAAATGTAGTTTACACGAGCTTGCTGGATATACAAAATATAGCTTAAATGTGAGAGTGAAAAGTTTTGTGTCAAAAGTGATTAGTAAATGGAAGGGCAGCCGAAAAATTTACGACAAGTTTGTCAAAAAGAGCTAAGGTTTTAATCTAGGTTACCACCGCCGTCTCTGATGCCGACTTCTATATATAAAGGTAAAAAAAGGCAGGTATCGCATCACTAATAGATAAACATATTCTGCATTGGATGCTCGTGACTTCAAACAACGTGATTCCGGCAGCCACAAAAACCGGAAGCCATTTCGTACAAAAGTTACTTCTGTGTTATATATTTCAAACTGGTTCACTGGATAAACAACGGATCAGGTGGACGATGTTGATTTTGGCCATGTGAAGGAAAATGATGATTTGTAAATATACACGTATTGCATTTGTAATTTTCTTCGTAATTAAAACGGTGTGCCATTGTGAAAAAAAATACAAGATGTTTCAGAAGTGTTGGTCAAAAATGTAGGGATGAGACGTAGAAATGAAGAGAAGCAAAGAAGATCCAGTAAAAATGGGCCCGAAAATTAATTGTTTACGAGATAATTTCTGCTTTGTGCTGGTTGGGGGCCACTGAATACTAAGTTAGAGTGCCAACAAAAACAGCGACACTTTGATTTAATGTATAAATCGCGAGACAGTACAAGTCATAATTGGGGCTTCAGCACTACATAAATGTGATTGAACATACGCAAAAGCAACGGTTTCGGTTGAACAACAGTGACGTCTGTGGATACAGTATGAACATGTTATCTGAAGAAGTTTACAGTAGGTGTTCGAAATGCTGACAATGCACTTGAATGCATCTGTATAGTCGTATCCGCAAATAACCGCGAATGAGCTCAAAAAATCCGGGGTCATTCGTCATTTTTTGGAAAGCCTGTATAATCCGATGCTAAAATTTTTCAGGTGTGGCAATGCCTGCTGTATTGTAAACTAGGCTTTTGGCATAACCCCATACACAGAAACCCAACGGATTTAAATTCAGTGATCTAGGAGGCTACGTTACAGGTCCTCCTCTACCTAGCCACCGGTCACCGTGGCGTCTGTTTAGATATCGTCTTACACGTGGAAGGAAATTTGCTGGTGCACCATCGTGCATTAACCACACCCGCTGGCGGTGCTGCAATAGCACATCGTCGAGCAACGTTGGAACATCGTTTCGCAGAAAGCGCAGGTACCATTCTCCGTTTAGCCTCTGTGGTAGAAAATGTGATCCAATTAGACGGTCGCTGAGCATCCCTACCCAGACATTGAACGATAACGTTAGTTGTTGTCGAACCTTTTTCACTGCACGAGGATTGACTGCAGTTCACACGTGACAGTTGTGGATATTAAAAATGCAGTCACGAGTAAACCCAGCCAGGTCTGTAAATAACGAATTGTTTAAAAACTGGAGGGTCTAGGGCTCGCTGAGTATCTGCTTGCAGAAAACTCTGGGAAGGAAGTCAGTGTTCTTGAAGCATTGCACACGTAGTATATGGTATGAGTACAGGAACTGGCGATGTAAGATTCGCCATACACTGCTTGCACTTATTCCCTCTTGAATAGCCACCCTCCTAGTCGAAGTTCCTGTGTTTACATCTACACGTTCTAACACACGTTCTTCTCCATCACGAGCTACGAAACTCGGCCTACCTGGTCGTTGGTGGTGTGCGAAGGACCCATTTTCTCTAAGCCGTTGACGGATCATGATGAACGTTCGCCTGTCGGGATGCCTTCTGCGAGGAAACACTCCTGCACAGAGCCGCCCAGCCTCCTGTGTATTGCCGTTGGATTTGCCGTACACGAAGTGAATATCTGCGTACTCTACGCTGCTGTAATCGTGGTCCATGTTTACAACACCTTCTCACAAGTAAATCACGCTACTGTACGCACTATTGCACAGACCTTTCGTGCACTATGCACGTAACCACCACGTTCACGACACACTGCTTGTGTGTTGCGTAGTACTACGGCTCACGCAATGCGAAAGGGCCGGGCAGTGCAGGATTTACGTATAAGCTACACAAGCTATAGCTTAGGGCCCCCACTTTCTTGGGGGCCCCCCAAAAAATTGTCCCGAGTGAGCAATTGTCATATATACTTAAATATACTGCAGCATTATTTGTCCCAATGCCGCATGTCCGGAAAATCCCATACTCTTCACCCAATTTTTTTAGGGCGTCTTTTCAAGACCAAAACGCTATCGTGTCTAGGGTTTGCATTACCGATAACCGGTTAACCGGTATTACCAGTAATTATGACTACCAAAATTACTGATAAATTTCGACAGCAAATGCCGGTAATTTCGGTAATTTTTAAAACTATTTCATTATTATTTTATAATAGAAATGAAACGTGTAAAGTATATAAATTCTTTTACTATAAACACGGGGATTCCCCTGTGTTACTCCGCTACACTCGAGCATGCGCTGGTCTTTTGTAGTTCGAGTGAGCCGGCAGACGATACAATATTTCTGACCTTTTATTTAGTATTTACTGTGTATTTCTTTGATAATTTGATTATTGACATTATTTTGGAAAGCGTTTTTTTTTTTTTTTTTTGGTTTCTTACTGGAGTTACATTTCAGGTAAGTGCATTTTATACAAGTACGCACATAACCTAACTAACGCAAGAATATTTTCTACCGCATTTAATTAAATTCAATGGAAGCAAACGTAAGTCCACTGCAATATCAGGGTGATCAGGTGTTTATTTTTACTAACTACTCTTTCCAATCAGGATACCAATTTTTTTTCCGTGAGAATTTTTGTAATTTTATGAATTCCTAATCACACTGAGAGCGTATCAACTGCGTTGTTAAAAACCACAAGTCTCTGTGGTACGCATGTGCCTTCATTTGAGGCTGTTTAAGGCCCCGCCGAAGAGAGAAAAAATGTAAACATTCTATAGTAAGAAATAGTTAGTTATTCCGCTGAAAAGAAAGTTACGTCACATTAATGGAAAAATCAACATGGCGGATGAGAACAGCCAATAAGGGCACCACCTGCCTGGAGATATTTTCCGCGTTTGCGTGCTATTTAAGTGAATATTTTTTTTTGCAAATACCAGTATCGTGAACGGGGACTCTTACATCGTTTTCGAGGAGGTGTGAATGTGTGTGGCCAGGTGTAAGCTGCTTTAATTTATCTAGGAAGTATTTCGGTTACTAATACCTTTAGGTTTTTTTTTCGACCTGTCTGGCATGTTCGATCAGATTTCTATTTTCCATATCCAGCTAGCCGTGGCGTTTCAAATATTCGGTTGCGTACTCATTCGCATTGAATACCAATTCATACCTTGCGCACTGTTGAATATAGCCCACGGCTCGAGGACAAGGTACTTCATATGTGGAGGAAACTGTGTATTCTTCAACCATACGTAAAATTAACACATTGCCGTGGCCCTGTTCACTTTATACATGCGTCGGAAAAGTGAAACTGCACAATTATTGCAAATGTAAATATTTCACAAATTTACGTGTTATTAAATTTTATATGCGTTGAAAAAAAAACGCAAAATAAATAATTTAATTACTTGCACGTGTTTACCTAACACTTTTAATTTAACGTCGAGACATGGAACTACATTCCCTCTGCCGTTACCAACACTGAGAAACAGGTTTTGTTGTATTAATCAAAGTTAATTTGGCGCAACCGAATTAAATAGTTTGTATGGGGCAGTAAAATATTTTGCTGTTGAAACCAAATTATTTTGTTGTTGTTTGGTTGCCCAAAACAAATATTTGGTTGATGTAATTAAATATTGGTTCCATTAGTACAAAGAAAGTCGAGAGCTCGAACGAGAATCTAACCCACATCATCTGAGCCCGAGTGTTATGCCTCAGCAGCCTCTGCTAAACGGACTACTTGTGAAGTTGGGATGTCTTTATATACATACAATTCTAACACGGAACAACGTGTGCAAATGAACATTTCAAGTTTTACAGCTTTGCTTTTTATTTTCCTGTCGAACGTGTTTTATAAGGCTGTTTATAACATTAATTAGCATTAGTACACGCACCAGTAAACACTGTTACTATCCTAATTTGTCAAAAAGATGTAAACGAACACTCGAGCTGTATTTTCAAACGCAGGATATCATATGAGTGGCCAAACAAATATATATAGTTGATTGCCAGAATATTTTGTTCGCATACTAGTTTATTTTGGCCCAACACAGAGGTTTAGTTAATGCAAAAGTGTATTTTGTTATACAAACCAAGTTGATTTTGTTGCTTTTCAAGCGTTTTCAACTCAACGAAATAATTTTTTTGGGTCAAATAAATATATTTTTGACCCTATATAAACAAACATATTGTTGGTTGTTCTCTCAGTGAACTTAACTGGGTGTATGCCAGTTAGTGAGCCCGTAGAAGTACGTGAATGTATGGGCAGTGACATTTTCCGAAGATTGATTTCAAAAGTGCTAATTTTACCGTGAACAGCCTATAATTGATTTTAGTAATGGCTTTGAAGCTTATAAATTAACAAATTTCAGTTTTACAACAAATAGAAAACATGGGTGCGTGTACTCATGTACGCGCGTTAGAAGTTATACTTCTTTGGCGTGACTAAAATAAAATTTTATTACGTATGCAAATAATTTATGTAAGTAAGTAAACGATAAAATGACTGAAGAAAAAGATTAAATACAATTAATAAAGGTTTTACCAAATAACATAATTAAATACTTACAAAATTAACCTCAAATACTTGAAATCCCTTTTAAAATGTTATTATACAATTTTTGTCACTAACAAATTTTTCACGGCACAATTTAAGTAAAATTAATTAATAAGATATATATATTCACAATGAATTACTAATATAAATGAAATGTTTTTCAATTTGCTTATTACATGAACTGATTTTATGTCGGTTTTAAATATAACAACGTGCTATATTGCGTACATTGCGTTTTTATATAGCTAGACGATACGTGCATGCGTGTTGGGTAATACCCCTACCTCGTTCACTGTCGAATTTCGTTACACTGTGCGCACGCAACTTCTGTTGCACACTAAACTTTTACCATAAACGCGCCAAAAGAAGTATACCTTAAATATATATATATATTGTTATGAAACTGATACAAAAGTTATACATATATATATATATATATATATACACACATTCAAACGTTGGCACCTAAGCACAAGATCGTGTTGGTGCAGCTCGTATACGAGACGTATCGCGCAGTCCTCAACGTATGCGAGATTGTGGTCGTAATATAATAAACTCCGCGGCTCGCAGAGTGCGATTGTTGATGATTTGTTTTTTGTCATGTCGCCACGCGCGAAACTAGCTGAGAAAAGCTTCTTGTGCAGAGCAACCATAGGTCGCGCTTGCAATGTCTGCAAATGGTTCTTCACTTTGATCCAAGCTGAAGCAAGACTCGTCCTAAAACACGCTGTTGCCACTCTGCACGCTAGCGAGCGTGTTCGTGAGCAAATTTTAGACTGAGGCGATAATGGTTCAAGTTCAAGAAAATCGTCCGCAGTGCCCTGCGAACGCAGACGCCGTTCAGCCGTGGAATTAGACAATGCAAAACCTGTTCAAGTGTTACAACGTTCTGCTAGCACTCGAGACGACTTTTCCAATCAAACCTTTGAAAAATCATCCCATGTATGACGTATTTGGTTCTTTCCTAAACATGTTAGTTATTACAAGCGTTTTATACATCTATTAAAATAATAGTACCTTGTTTTTCTTTATATTGAACTTTTACTTAAATAATATACTATATATAAATAATGACATTTAATTTATAATAAATATTAATTAAAAAAGGAGAAAAAAGCTGTGTTGGTAACGCCTAGCAAGAAATAGTTCTTATGCAAAATAATACTACATTGAGTGACTGACTCCATGACTCCAGTAGGATTTTTTATAACTCACTGGCGATGAAAAACTACACTTGTCTGGATCCTCAACAGTCATATATTCATATGCTTTTATGCGTCAGCTCAGAGCGTGCTGTTGCGTATAAACATGCAAAATCATTCTCGAATTCTAATAAATTAATTATCAAATCGTGCTTTCCATTCCTTGCGAGTTTCGTTTCGTTTGCTTTTTTCCTTCTTGGTGTTGCTTGTTTCACGTAATATAAGTGTAGATGAATATATATTTCCATTGAATGTAAGGAATGCTATATAAGGAAACTGCAATAGTTTACTCCGCCGTTTTGGAGCTACTTTCGTGATGCAACAGAAGGCAGGTAGGTCATCGCTAGACACCCGGAAATTTCGCGAGTTCATTTCAGGACAAGCTAGACTTCAAACACATGTAATTTTGACTTTATTTCCAATAGGATCGCAGTTTGTAGGCCACGCCCTGGATACATTTGAGTCAGTAACTAACCTGCCAGAAAAAGAGGGCAGGATCCCGTGCTACCTGGTCTGTGGGTAAACTGAAGCAACAGCCAATAAACAACTAGCTGAGCTCCGGGTACACAAAGGATTGTGGAGTCTAGCTGGCTGCCGAATGAATCCGCGAAATTTCCGGGTCTCTAGTCATTGCTTTCGTTTGGCAGTCACGCCATCGTCCGGCGAGCTTAGTAAATTACACGAGGCATCTCTCCATTTCTTCACAAACTTTCCCTCTTGTCATCGGTACGCAAGGGTTGCCCATACGTTTGACATTCCTATGCCGGAATCTCATAGATCCGACAAGCACATGGGACGTGCGAGACGGCAATTAGAACCAAATATCCAATCGAATTCAATACACTTCTGGCATCGGCATGACGGAAACTGTGGCGCGGCTATGTTTCCGTCTCCTTGAGGATTACTTTACTGGTAGAAGGAGGTGGGGGGAAGGGGAAGCGAGAAGGCGAGAAAAAGAGAAAGATCTTTTGTGACTCCTGAAGGACCTTGAAATTCCTCCAGCGTCAATAAAATTTATGCATGACACTTTTTTAAGTGCCTCGTATTTTCATGTCAGTGAGTCAGCTGCATAGTCAATGAGTCATACTGAAAGGACTTGTAACAGTCAATTTGCGGTAGAACTACAGTTTTCAAGGATATCTGTCTTTCCATCTCAGATGCACTGGATTTAAAAAATCCCATATCCTAAAATCCTGTTAAAATCTATGAGAAAATAACTCGCATTAGCATTTAATAAGTTCTGTGAACATATCGAAAAACAGTATTACGCTACTCTGCTGTATTTTAGCGGATAGGTTAATGTGCTACTTATAATTTGTATATCTTTGCCTGTCAGAATTTATTTTTGAAAAAGAAAACAATTTTTTCATAGCCCCGAAACAAAGCAAACTCCAGGATACTAGTATGTCCTAAACGTATTCACGAAATGGGAGTTGTGTTGAATATTCATTCAAATCACTAACTAAACTGTGAAATAAAGAAAGACATTGGAAATTTTCTAAAGAATTTAACAATGTTTTAATTTTCTTTGCGTGTGTAGAATTCAGTTACTTGGAAGTTGTTGAATTTTGTTTCACACTTTTTGTCGTGCTTTCGCTTTTCACAGAAGTGTTTTACACCGCGCATGTCTGTACTAGTTGCGACGTTTACTGACAAAATAACACGTACCTTGCTAGCTACTCTTTCCCATTAGGATACCAAATTTTTTTCCGTGAGAATTTTTGTAATTTTATGATTTCCTAATTACGCTGAGATCGTATCAACTGCGTTGTTAAAAACCACAAGACTCTGTGGTACGCATATGCCTTCATTTGAGGCTGTTTGAGGCCCCGCCGAAGAGAGAAAAAGATAATTAAGGCTCGACATCACACGTCATGTTAAATCACTGTTTCCGAGCTTATTTCAGTGGTTTGGGGACACTTATTTTGGAACTACAACTATTCGTCCCTTGCAATATACATTACGTTGTAGAACCAAGAAAAATTCTGAACTTTTGTCAAGCTATTATGATGAAATTAGTGGCGTATCATTTTAATTTTACCTCTATATTCGTGCCGTTCACGCAATTGCCATACAATGCTTGGGTAAAATTTGGCGATTACATTTAAAGGCATTTGTAAAATGTAAACATTCCATAGTAAGAAATAGTTAGTTATTTCGCTGAAAAGAAAGTTACGGCACATTAACGGAAAATTCAACATGTTGGATGAGAACAGCCAATAAGGGGACCGCCTGCCTGGAGATATTTTCCGCGTTTGAGACAGAGAAGCGCGGGAGCGATAGGGGCTATTCTGTTAACGCGCATCAAATGTACCATCGCCCCTAAGAGCAAGATTTTGAATTGCCGTGCATTGCTCTTACTCGTCGTGTAGCGCGTGCGTTTGGGACTTCAAGCGGTGAGCTACCATTTTATTGGTGGAAAGTCAGTATCAAGGTTCAACACAGGGAGAGCGCTTGAGTAGTTTGTATGCATCTGACGCTTATATTATGACATTTAGCGCTTTGAAAAATCCGTTTTTAGATTTGTTGGAGTGCTCTGAAATGGTATTTATAATGTGCATCTCGCTCTTAGATTGTAGTAAGTAGCTATTAAAAGAATTTTAAATGTATACCCTGCCATACGATGTGAGCATTTTTGTTACGTATTTTTGTATCTATGCACGCCTACTTATTTTTTCAACACTGCATAGCTTCGATAATGTTGATAATCGGTAGCAATCTGGCAACAGTGCGTGCCGTTTACTGCAATACAAGGGCCATTTCACACGATCAAATATTTATTGAATTCAATTACCTGAATTTAATTTATTGATCTAAAAAATTACTTAATTTGCTTTTCAATGAATTGCATTCAATAAGCTTTCAAGTCTCCGCATGGAAATTTATTACAAACTTTAAATGAAGCCAGTTAAAAAAAAATATCGAAAGTAAATTTTTATAATTATCTACGACTTATGCACGACACGAAAATAATTAGTTAAACCCTAAACAAATTTTCTTCATACTAGTGTACATTTTCGTTTTTAAAATTATGCGTCCTTATTTTGTAAAAACTTTAAATTGTGCTCACAACTTTATTGTCATGAGATTACTTCCACTAGTACTGTCAGGAAAGCTGTGATAAGCGATTGAAAATTTGGTTATAAGAAAATATAGAATATGTTCTAAACGAAAATCTTGAAAGTAAACTAAGAAATTGAAAAAGAAGATGGCGGCGATTACGACGTTTCTGTCATTTAATATAGCATTCGATGAATTGGATTCAATGAAAATTGAAGTTAATTTGAAGACAAATCTGATCGTGTGAAAGGGTCTCGAGAGCACTACCGCGGATGTTGTCTTGAAAGCACTCAACACTCCTCGTCTGAAGTTCGCGGTCTTTCCGTAGAGGAGCACATTGGACGTACGTTGAATAGTTTGACGAGGGGGAAAGTGTATTTGAAACTCTGCAACTCAGTTCGAGCACCAGGCAGGCGGGCTCATCAAGGAGGTGGGGCGGTTACACCACAGGGTTTTCTAACCGATCTCGTTCGCACTTCCTATTTCCTCCGCTCCCCCTCCCCTCATCATTCTCCAGTGTTTAGGAAGCAGAGGTGGCGACCGACTCGCTCGGCGGCAACTTTTACTCGACTGCATTTTAGAAAGTCCGGTCAAGCGTAAAGGACCTTGTCGATAGAGTGGTGAGGGGGGAGGACGTAAGGCGATCGGTCTGTTCAAGTTCGGGTGGAAGTTTTTTCCCCCCTCCGGCAACGTGTAAATCATAGCACGCGCGCCTCGCTGACAGCTGCTCCAAGAGTGGATGGATAAACACAAGTCTCTTCAGTTAACACCTGGCACATACATACACTATTCATGATTACATAACTTAAGAGTTAGTAGCCCGAACATATCTTCCGTACATTCGTAGTTTGTGCGTTTACGCGCTATCTCAGCAAATAAATGCCCAGGGAATACAACGTTTTGCACAGAATAAAAAAAAAAACAATTATCTAAGCCCGCAGTTTTCTTTTTATCATACTAAGTTTATTCAAAGAGGAAAGGGGCCGCGGTGGCTGAGCGGTTGGCCTGCTCACCTCCTACCAAGGCGAACTGGTTCAATCCCCGGCCGGGTCGCTCCCGGATTTTCTCGAGTGGGAATCGTGCCGGACGACCCCGCTGGCCGGCGGGTTTTCTCGGGGATCCCCCATTTCCCCCACCCTTGCATTCCGACGATGCTCCATTCTCACCTCATTTCATCCTCAACTGCTCTCAAGACCTCGTTGTTAAGAACCGCTCAAATCTCTCAACTTAACTCTAAGAGAAAAAGTGGTGAAAATGGTTGAAAATCGCATTTTTAGAGCCCTCTTGCGCAGTTTCCTTAGTATGTAGGAGGTAAATAAAACGTACGGTCGTAGTTTAATCTATTGGCTTTCATTGCGTGTAATAAAATCCCACTCTTACAGATCCCATTAGCACGGGAAAACATAACAGCGGAAGTACTGCACACAGGTACCGCACCTTGCGCGTATGGGCGACGGGGGCGTTGGTCGCGCGTGTTATTGTCGCCCGTATCGCTGCGCTTCTAACGCTATATATATATATATATATATATATATATATCAGGCCATGTACTCTTAAGGGGCCCGTCTACCTGATGCATGAAGTGAGTTGCAGAGTGTTTGAAATATTAAACGTACGTCCAACGTGTTTATATAAGAAAAGAACACATATTTCAGAAGTTCAGAGCCCTGCGCGTAGTGGTAAGACTACTCGCCTCCCATCTAGGTGAACCTAGCTCGATTCCCGGCGGGGTCGCTCCCGGATTTTCGTACGTGGGAATCGTGCCGGACGACGCCGCTGGTCAGCCGGTTTTCTCGGAGGTCTCCCGTTTCCCCCACCCTTAAATTCCGGTGCTGCTCCATACCCACTTCGCTTCGCCTTCAACGGCTCTCAAAACCTCGAAGTTAAGAGGCTGTATCGCCCCTTAGACATAAATTATTCGTTTTTGTGGCATAACAGAAGAGTCGTTAATAGAAATTTTTTTCTTATAAAGGCATTATATTTCATAGTTATGTGCAAATGTTTGTACCTGAATATTAATAGGTGTTACCTGGTTGTCATTAAAAGGCGGGAATTAATATATAAAAAGGTATTAAGCTAATTGTTGTATTAATATGCGTTAGTAGTTCATATATTATGTCCGTAATGATGGGACTGGCAATTATCTAAGCTGCTATTGCCGCATTTACCCATAAATCCTCCTAAATTTGAATCAGGAAGAAATAAATAAAAAAATCTATATGGCAGGTGACGCGAGCCCTTAAGAGACGTCCAAATTTCTTTACTCGTAGTGGGGGTGGCGCAATTGATGAGCGTGGTAGTGTAGGCATTATAGCTCGCACACATCTCTGCCTCGGACGTGGAAAATATACGCAGGTAGACGAGCCCCTTAAGGCGATCGCTTATCTGGATCAAGTTTTTTGTTTGAGGTGCCGAAGCGATAAGGGCGACATTGACATGCGCATCAAGTGTGCCATCGCCGTTATGCGCAAGGCTCTGAACCGGCGTGCAGTTTTCCCGTCGTGCTGCGGGTACCTATGGAATTTTAATAGCCTTCTCACGTGGAATAATAGTCAATAAATATTTTTTATTGTAGCCTTAGACGTTAACTATTGAATCTGGTGAAAAATATACACTGTGTTTATTACTTACATGGCTTTATTTATTTTAAAAATTGGTGGAAGGATTAAAAAAGGGCTGATAGGATAATGGTAACTAAGGCTCAAAAGGGCTCACTTTACCGTGAACAGCGTATACCGTAGTTCAGTTCGTGCCCTGGCAGTATATTTGAAGATACATCCGTCTGAAAAGCAGTTTTTTAACGATGAGGGAGGGTTCCAAAATAATATTTTTATTATCATGCGTGATATCTTGAAAGTTCAATTTTGTCCTCGTCTGTGGTATGTATTCTTTTCGTAGGAAAACATATTGGGGACACGTTCAATAGTTAATTTTAAAAAAAATGTATTTAAAACATGCTGCAAAGCAATTCCTTCGCGAGGTAGGCAACCGCCTTAAGTGGGTTCATTATCACTGCTGAGAATGTGCTATGTGAACTCACATAACGTAAGAGATGGCGGTAAGGTTTATTCTACTCAGGTTAGGAACAAAACGAGATTTATTATGGTAAAGTTTGGCATAGGGAACATTTCCGCTGCTAGGTGCGCAGTTTTCCAAAATGTTACTTTTAGTTAAAATTTTAAGCTACGTGAATAATAAAAGAGAAATATTTTACTGAGTCACGAAGTTATTTTATATTTTATATATAATTATTGAAATTATTCTGTTTTTCAAAGTAGAAAATAGAGAAATCTGGCACACATGCGACACTAGCGCTTGCCTAGTGGCGAAAAGTTTCTCTTTGCCAAACTTGTAACATTGATCTTTCCAACTTGTAGTAGAAGTAACCGTAACGGCGGTCATGATATTTCACGCAGGGACATCTTACAAAACCAATCAATATTTGACAATTTAATGAAGAATACTTGGTAACAATAATATTCCACATTTTGTGTAGGTAATGCTACAATTTGACGGAAATAACTTTTTTCTGAAATATTAGGCATTTTTCACAAGTCTCAGTTCGATATTTATGAAACTTGGTTCTTTGGAAGTATTGTCAAAACCAAAATTCCTGAAGAAAAAAACTATTATCACGAAGACACATCTGATTAGATAAGTAACGGGACCCCTTTGCGATGTGGCAGGAACATGACACACTTAAGAGGCAATTTACATGTTTCGTCGCAACTGGTCAATTATGGTTAACTGTTACCAAAATAAAGTACTTCAGGATGTCTTAAATAGCAAATGCACTCTTCAATATTACTATCATACATAAATTTCACTGAACGGGTTTTTGTTCCTAATCATTTACTTATAGGGTATTGCATCTCAATAAATATAATAATTTCAATAACGTGAGTTCAACAAAAGTGCATCAGTGTGACAAAGCATTTTCTCATGAAGATGGAAAACACTATCGCAAACCCTCCCCCTTTGGTTTTCTATACTGGCTGACAAAAATGTGCTTAGAATTAATTTTTGTTCCACGCCGTCTAACTAGGCCGCAAAATTGCGAGATGAGCTTCATTGAAAATCGTTTTATTCTAAAAATAAACTCAGTATTATTGAGCATTGGCTGCTGACGAATATTACTCAGGATACACTAGTTAGTAAAATTAATGGGAGAAGTGGAGTTAACATAATCATTTCTAGCCAAGAAAACAAGTAGAGATATCTAAAGTAGTTATAGAAACGTGTAGTGCATATCTAACCATTTACAAGGTTATCGCATGCGCGTAGCATAGGGACAGGATACTTAGATAAAAATCTACGGATTTTAGAAACATGTACAGAAAAAAAAAACAAGTAAGAATAATGCAAGCCAAATGGAAAAATTTCCTTACAACACAGTTTATTCATGTTTATGAAGAATAGACAGTCTGTAGATGACCAAGTACATGCAAATCACCTGATGTACCAACTAGCTTCCCATACAACCATATTTCATCTCCCAATTACAGTTTAACGTTTTTACGGTAATACAATACAGGACTAGAATAAAGACTTATAACAGCAGTCTGATCAACAACAGCTTCATGAACAGGCACAGTTTTCCAACATATAATATCTCGGAGATCCAAAGCAGATAAATCAGTAAATGATTGATTAGACATATTATGATTAATTTTGGAAGACACAAAACTTCAAAACACTACTACCAGGTTTAGCTATCATAACTCGAAGTCCAAACCGAAACATAAATGATAACAGTATATAACTCTCTCCAACACTTACAGCCTTCCGACAGAACGTGTCATCGTCCTTAGCTACATCATAATTGGCACTTACAATATTACGACACACCCTGCCATGATAATAAGTAACTCTTGTAATTTTATTTCCATACAGTTTGGTTTAAAGAATTTCCTAACCTGACATAACCGCTTCGCGTCCGTGATAGGTGAATCACTGTTCTTGGTGAACTAACTTAGTTGAAACTCTTCGTCCTCATATTTTTCCAGAGTGATTTACCTGCAAATACGGTTCTTAGGTCGTACATATGTACACTTCACTGCGGTGCATGATATGATCGAGGTGTGTTAAAAAAAATAAGGTGACTTTGCAAATTTTGAGGGCTACGTACATTCGATTATCGAAGGTTTTTATTGTTATGTTGGTTCACATGTCCCCAACATATGTTGACATTATCAGCCATATTGCATTGTTAGTTTTTTTTTGTGACAGATATAAAGATTAGACGTGTTTTGGTGAGCTCGGCGATTTTTTGCTATCGCAAACAATGGATAAATGAATCTGTTTTAACAACACCGTAATCATGCCTCAGCCACAGTATTCACTTGACGTGGCCCCCTGCGACTTGTTCATGTTCTCAAAACTGAAGAGACCCATGAAAGGTGGGAGGTTTGCATGATTGAGGAGATAAATCCCTGGGAGACTTCAATGCCATACCCAAATGCGCATATCATAAGTGCTTCGAGGATTGGCAAAAAGCGCTGGCTCAAGCGTATTATACCTGAGGGGGATTACTTTGAAGGGGACAAAGTAGATATTGATGAATACATAAATATTTATAGAGACAAAGTCACAAAATAACAAGTCACCTTATTTTTTGAACACACCTCGTATATGGAAAGTGTCAGAGTAAAATAACTTTTCAAAGCGAAGTATGTACAATCGTATCCATAATAATTACATATTAGTGAAAACAAAAAAAAATAATAGTAGTTTTGCGACAGTTATCATGAATGTCTTGTTCGCGAAAAAACGTGTTTCATGGCCTACTAATTGCGAACTTAAAATTGCACGAGTAGCACCAGAAACGAGGGAATAGCAAGTATCACCATAGAAAAACAACGATTACTCCAAATTTAATTTGGCATATAGAGTATGTCATGGTTTTATATTGCAATTTATTTGCGTGCGCATGCATTAAACTTTTAAAAGAAGTAAAATTTTTGATTGTCACTTGCAGTTAAAAAAAAAAAAAACATGACAACGGTTCGTAGTAGAGAATACTGTAATAATGCGGAATTAAATGTATTACATAATTTTTTAACTAGCCATGTTTTGATGTGAAGAGCTTGCAACATTTTGCTGTGCATTATACTGTTATAGCCAACGTAACAAACCAATATTTATCCGCTCAAAAACTGCAGGTAAATAGAAACGGCGTGTTTTCGCGATCTTAGTTTCGCTATAGAATCAGAGAATTAAAATTCCACCATATCTTAAGTACTTAATTAATCACGATACTAAATAGAAAATTATGGATGATATGTACTCGATCTAAGACAGGGTACGCGCGGCACGTTGCTTGACAGCTGCTTGAGGTGTGGATAAACAAGGTCTGGTCAGAAACGATCGGAGGAAAGAAGGTCGATGTTCTCCTTTNTTTTTTTTTTTTTAGAATACTTAACTCGGCTGCTGGCAAGCTGTCAACGTAATTGCCTGTCACATCTTTAGTTATCGTAGAAGAGTCAGCGAGCTACTCCAGTGCTACTGACAAACGCAAAGCTGGACGGGCGCTACTAGTACTTAGCGTTACCAACAACAACTGGGCTTTGTATGCTTTCTGTCACTTTCACAACTTTCAAAGGTTATCCTTGAACTACCCTGCTTATCCGCCCTTGAGCAGAGTCGATACGGTAAAATAAACACTTTTGAAAGCCCTGTTTAAGATCAACTTGTTTACACATTGTGTATTTTTCCACCACATTTACAATTAACGTTATCATGGGCTTGATCACTTTATTAGTCCGTCAGTCAAGGGCAACTGTACATTTTTAGAAAAGCATATATCTTACAAATGTTTCATTCTTACACTTGCATGCATTAAAAAAATTAAAATAAAATATTTTAGTTTTCATGAATGTTTAATTAACACTTGCAATTTAACGTTAACACATGGAACTACTTTCTTTTTGTCGTTGCCAACTTTACTGGGTGCGTGACAGTCAGTGTGCCCGTTAAAATATACACAGGTAGGTGCAGCGACATTTTTCAAAAGTTGATTTCAAAAATGCTCACTTAACTGTGAACAAAGCGTTAGCGTATCAGCTCAATAATATTAATCAAGAGTGTAAATCAGAAAGATTTTTAAGTAATTAAATTACTCTACTGAGATTTTTATTTTTAATCTTAATTGGTATTTCCCTCTTACCACTTTAAATTATTCGTGGTTCATTTTTGAAATTTATGCATCCCGGTGGTGAAACCGCTACCATTAATAACAGAAAATTGCACAACTTTCTTGTAAACGCTTCCTTATACACACATAATGCATTATAAATTTGGAACAACGTCATTGTTATCCTCAGTCAAATTTTATTGAAAACCAGTGTAATATTTGTGTAGTAAGATCATTGAAATAACATTAATTATTTATATGACCGTTAAATTCCTGATGTTACAGAGATTTACAACGGATTAATGAGCAAATGAATGTGGGGTATAGAGTGGATGTTACATGCATATAAATCACTTTTTATGTCGCAACATCAAAAGGCTTTTTGCCAATACGCAGCGGCCAAAACCACATGTCTTGAACAAACGTTCAGCATACTGTAGACACAAATACGCGCTTTGAAATTACGTTAAGGATCCTTAAGCCAAGTTATACGCTAGATAAGATTTAATGATTGCACGTGTCTATCTTAAAACCAAATAAATACAAATAAACAATAATGTGAGTTTTGGCTCACGTGATATTGACAGTACTACTGAATATCCGCAAGGTCACGTTAGCGATAAAAGTAGAACACGAAAATTGGCCTACATCTTAGGCGGTTTACTAAAATTTGAAGCAGCAAGAAGTAGTAGGCTTTATAATAAAGAAGCATACTTACAAACATTCAGTGTGCACTACAGCGATCTTATCAGTTTGGGCTCGTTTAAAATGAAAGCATTTCGGAGTTATTTATTTCAAATCAAAATCTAAATGTTTGTTTATTATTTTGAACTAGGGTTTTCTGCGATGGACTAAACGAACTATTAAGGAACTGATTTTTCCTAGTTTACAAATTTTTCAGCAGCTAAAGTTAAAACATCAAACAGAAGCAAACCAGCTGTGTGGGCTTGGGTTAGTCCCAAATATAAGAGAAAATGTTTTAAGTTCTTGTCTTAAGTTCTATTCCTTACTTCTTATTACTTAGGTTTTCAATAGTGTAAATTGCCTTAGTTCACGGTTTAATATGAGATCCGTTGCCGCGAATACGGTTCCCGGTCATTACACTGATTCGCCAGCAGATAGCAAAAACAGCTTGTTAGGTGAATGTGCGTAGTACATCATTGATAATATATCAGTAATTCAGCACTACAGAGTTACTGGCTATTTTTTGAACGTCTTGTGTTTACATAAGACAAATGCATGTTTCGGATTCACAATGTATGTCAACTTAACTTGGTGCTGGACATAGCCTACTCCAACGGAAATTTCATGAGTTTTGGTGTTTTCAAATAAAACGTTAATTAATTTCGTTTTAATTGCATCAGTAGTATGTTTATAAGAGAGATGGCTCACGTTTATAAATTTCAAAAATCGAACAAAATATCAAGAAACTCTATTTAATGATAAAATATTCAATAAACCAGAAACTAAATTTGCTGATACAATCTTCAATAGATCAAAAAACTGAAAATATGTTAAAAATAAAAAATAAACAAAAAAATGTAAAAGTTAAAATACAAGAAAATAATTGAACAGAAATATTTATATCATGCGTTGATTGAACTTTTTTGGTTTTTACCATTTCTTTATTTTCATTCATAATTTTCAGATTGTTTTTTTTTTTATAATTTTAACATATCAATTGGGCAAAACGATTTTAAAACTTTCATCCAAGTACATGAAATTATTTCACCATTCATTGTATTCATAATTTGAAAATTAGGCATTTTTGTATTTTTTATTTAACTCTTACTCATTTAGTTTTACAAACTCGATTGAGTTATTTAACTTGCTGAAAAGTGGATCCATATGATTTATTATAAAAAATTATAATTATTTTTAAAAATAAAAATTATTAAAAAATAAAAAACGTTATTTAACAAAATATTTTGAGAGTGAGGCCGCTTTAATAAGTTTAAAATTTTAACGAAATATCAAGAAATTATGATTCTCAAAGATTTAACAAAATATAAAAAAACTAAAATTCACAAAAATTAAATATTGTTTAAGATAAGAATGATTAAAAAATAAATTTTTCTAACAAATAATAAAATTAAATATATATTATTAAATATTCTAAAATAAATACATTTTACATCATGTTTAAATGTAAATTTTCCTATTTTAACTTTTTCATTATATTCTACATATAATCCAATTTTCAATTAATATTTATAAGAATTAATTTTATTATATGTTTTCGGCAAAATAACTTTTAACTTATATAATTCAAGAAAAATTATATAACACTGTAAAGTACAAATTAAATCAGTATTTGTAATCAAATAACGTCCTAGTTCTAATACACTTAATTTTTCGAAAGATTTTATTTTATTGATATTGTTAAGTTCATTAAAATTTTTTCTTTAATTCATTTAATATATAAATATTTTACTTAGAAATATATTTTTATACATACAAATAATTTACGAATGAATAGTTCTAAGTAAATATATGAAACTATCAATATATTTTGCTGTTTCATTAACATTTTCCATTTAATAATATAGAAAATTATATAACTTCGGGTTTATAAATTATCTTATACTTTGTTAATTATAAACAAATTAATATATTATTTAAAATAACACATGTTGATAATAATCCAAAAACAATATAAACAATATTTGCAGCAAATTATTCATTTATTTATTAATATAAAATGTATGCATATTCTGTAATTTTTCTTTCAATCTATTGTAAGTGAGATTTTTTGACTAACTAATATCGCATTACATATTGTATTTGCGGGTACAATTTAACTAAAATGAACACTTATTTTGATATTTTTTTCATCTTTAACCATTTATGTTTTTCTGTAAGTACAATCAATTGTATATAATGCTTTCCCAGCAAAGAAAGAATAATAATTCCATTCACAATCAGGAGTAAAAGTTGGTTTATAATAAAGATCATTGTTTCTATAATTTAAAGTAGTTTTTGTTTCATTATTTCTAAAATCGTGATGTGCTAAATATATTTTATGGAAAAATCCAGCATTAAATTATTAATTCCAATTTCCTATAGGAAAAATTTTATTTCTTCCATTTTTAATAAAAATATTTCTCACGTCACAATTATCAAACATAGAAGTATGAACATTTTGTTCATTGCGATTTTTTCTATTAATTTGAAAACCAACTACTACAAAATCAGGCATATGAAATTGTAAATTTTTAAATTGATCTTTAATACAAAAATTATATGTTCTCATATCTCGAGGAACAGATTTTTCTAAAAATTACCATTAATTAAAAGTGATATGCGTTATTGGATTCTTATAATTTTTTTCTTTTATAGCATTTGCTGTATTTGTTTTGTATTCAACAATTGGCCACATAATCTCTAATCTTAGAATAATAATCTTTATCGAATATTCCATCATCTTTTTTTAGTTTGATAAACAAATAAACAATTATTACCACATGCATTTCTATAATATGGTAACTTATAACCTCCCTTGAAGTATATTTTTTATTATCTCTAAGAAAACCAAACAAATATTTCAATAGATAAATAATTTAATTTGTTTTATTAGTATAAATAGATTTTACAGGATATTTATAATCAACACCAATCATTTCTAAATAATATTTTTTTGATGGTGAACTAACTACTGCATGCATCATGTAGTAGTAATTCAAGTATTATCAACAGAAATTGAAACGGAAAGAAATAGAAACAAACATCAATATTTTCATCTTGACGATAGTAATTAAACACTAACTTTCTTTGATAATCTAAATTGTTCGTAAACCTATGCATAATTAGAAAAGATAATCCATCACCAATATTTATATCCAATTCAATTCTATTGTTATAAATTTTTGAATTTTTTTAGTATGATCTATTGGTGGAAATGGTTGTCTTTCAAAACTTTCGATAGTTTTATAACTCATTTGTATAGTAAATGTTTTTAAATTATTTTAAAATTAGTTTTAATATTATTTTACTTGATAGATATGCGAAAATTATTGGAAATAAATTTTTAGAAATTATTAATGGAAAAGGTTACTATCTTTGTTATAAAGGTTTCGTAAAAACTAAAAAAAAAAAAGATTAAATAATGCATTTGAATTTCATAACGTTTACAATTTTTTTTTTAATTTTTTGTTTTTTTTTGGACACGAAAAAACCATAAAAATTTAATTTAAAAAAAAATATTTTTTGTTGAAAAATTGAAATTTATTAGAATAGATATGAAAGGCTGAAGCTCTATTAAATTTAATTTACAATCCAACTAAATTCAATCCAAGCTTGTAAGAATTTGTAAAGTAATTTTATTAGAATTTTTTTAAATTAGGTTTGTATATTTTATTGAACATTTTATTATTATTTTTATTTTTATTAAAATATAATAAAAAGTTTTACTAGAAATTTGTATTAAAACATTTACTTAAAAAATAATTGTTTAATTTTGAGTAATAATGTTGTTTTTTTATTTTTTTATTTTTACCTTGATTTGAATTTAGTTGTATTAGAAATCTAATTTGGTCAAGCATCGGTCTTTTTTCACCTACTTGCATCAGTTACCTGTTGGTTATTTTAATTGAGAAAATCACAGGAATAATTTACGACCCAGAAAAAATAAGTAAAATTATTCGCATGGCTTGCGGCAGAACACCTTTCACAGGCGTTAGCATTTTACGACTGAAATTAGCGAACAACAGTCACAACTATACGTAGTCGTTCTTTAGTTACATCCAATCCAGAATTAGTTAACCTTTTTTTCTGAGAACTATTTCAAATTCAGGGCTTGATCACATGAGGTAGTTTGTGTCCAAAATAAAGAAGAAATTAAAATAATGCTTTAGACAGCCACTGCTTGTTGATTTTTTTTTATACATTAACCTTGGTTTACCACATTTCACTGGCGCTGGGTTGTCACATTAAAATAAAGTTAGTTAAAATATCGCATTGAACCTTCAATTGGAAATTACGTTCATGAGTAGGTACGAATGATGAAAAACTTTCTCAATAATTATTTGACAAGTTGCCAAACGACTTTCAGGTTTGTGACATTTGCAGTGTGCCTCGAGATTATACTATTGTGAGGTATTTATAAAACTGTTGGATTGTAGAATTTCTAATTGAATGTGGCTTTTGATAAAATCGTTTTTTTACTATACAAGCGAGAAAATTGAAGTACCTATGACGTAATTAATTTTTTGTACTCGTGTGACCTTTTGTTATAATAGTTTGAGTCAACAAATAATTTTTTTTGATAATGTGATACTACGTCGATTAATTATTACACTTTGTTAGTTTTATTTTCAAAATCTACGGGAGGTAGACTATACGATTTTTGCACGCACATCTCTAGCAGCAGGAGACCTTTATTTATTATTGTTATTTATCGTTTTATCGCTGCATAATATTGCCATAAGAGGCACTCTATCAGAAAACAAAACAGCGAGAACTTCAGACAGTCACGCGAGCCAATATCACTTTTACGGCACTTACATAACTAATGCCGATGGGTCGAGAGACATAACGTGCTGTATTGATAGGAAGCATTTTTAAAAGGTGCGAACTTTGCTCTTGAATAAGTGATTTATGTTTATGTATTAATACTACCGTAAAATTAATCTTGCTTTATTATGTTAAATGGATGTTGGTTATTTTACAGCATTTCTGATAGACACCGTTTAATTTATAGTCGGTAATAAACAATGATTTCACAAGCTAGTTTTTTAAGTTGCGTGCATTTTTACGTAAATACAGTCACATGGGACGCCTGAGGGACACATCCGAGTTCGTGAGGGATGGGGGTCTTAATAAAAATAAAAGAACTAAATTCAATAATTATATTTATTCTCAATGCTACAAAAATTCAAACCTCTGTCATTTACCAGTCTGAGCGTCCTATTAACTCTAATTATTCTTATTAAGCGCAATATTTAATTACTGTCTCTATTTAAATTAAAGTCTTTATCACAGTCTTTACTCTTGCTAATGCCCCTTAAACTGCTCAAATTATTTCCACACGTTTAGTTTAAACTGTCTATTTCCATCGTCCCGAATGTCTTTTCACTCACGCATCCAGTCCACAGTCTCGCAGATCAGTCCCCATCTTCACTGCACACAAACTGGCCGACGCACTCTAGCAGATCGCTGCAGTCGTTCCTCGCCGCTCCGGAATCGACCAACTGTCGCTTAAGGTCGCACGAGACGCCAAACTCTCGGCTCTTTATCACTCTCCCCTCAGAGGCCCGCATGTGGTGTTTATACTTGAGGTAAATGCCGTCTAGAACGTTCTCGGCAATCCAAGTTGTTCTGGGAAAATAAATGGTGATGACGACGACATTCCGGCGTGATAAATAGATAAATGTGAGCTTCTCGGGGTCAGCTAGTCGCGAGCTGCGATAAGTTTATTGGCGTGTGCGGCGGCATCTTTTATGATAGACCGCTCGCTTAATTTAACGTTACAAATTTACCTCCAACTCTCGCCACCTTTCCACGCGAAGGAAACAAACATCACTAACGGGTATTCTAATCCAGTAACTACACATTGCAAAGGAGTGTGGCATGTTACACTTTAACAGCTTTAACAGCAGCACTGTTATGGCCGGCACTGTAAATCACATATGGCAATTTTACGTTATTTAACAGCTACGTTATTCTTGTTATTATTTAAAATGCATATATAACATGACATTGACAATTTAATTAAGAAATGAGTAATTCAGGGAGAAAAATAAAAAAGATAACGTTTTGTAGTCTGGTAGCGATTTAATTAAGAATGGTTACGGTTAAGAACACTTTTGAAGTACGTCTGTGCTTTCTTAGAACTAACCATCTTCACTCATCTCCCTGGCCTGACCCGTTTGAATGAAAACGAATCAATCATTTGGCATAGTCTATTCTCGGTTTATTCACCGTTTTTGAATGAAACCTTTGAAAAATCACACCATGTATAACGTGTTTGGTTGTTTCTCACTGCATCACAAGCGTTTTATATTTGTGTTAATATATAAACGAACTTAAAATTGCCTTAATTTTGGTTAAGTTGAAATTTTATTAATAATCGATCCATAAATTATAATATTTAATTTATAATTAAAACGAATAAAATTATTGAGAAATAGTTGTGTTGGTATGCCTAGTAAGATACAGCTCGTATGAAAAAATATGATTACACTGAGTGTAATTTTCTAGACTCGGTTAAGCTTTGTTTGCATGATGCGAGGAATATAATAGAAGTAGAACTTGAGCATGGCTTCAGAAAAGTTGGAAGCAACCGTGAATGGACTACACCACAAAAAAAAAATTGTCTTTCGCAATGTGAAGCCGGACTGTAGAGAAAAAAAAAAGGTTGCGACAGGTGAAACCGCCTGGACGGCAAGCTACTTGAAACGTCAGCACAACATTCCCGGCTTGACTGATGACTGTCAGGTTTCACTTCCGCCACACGTTCCGTCATTAAAACGGCACGCGTGCCGCTGGGAACGAGTTACGAAAGCGGCAACCTGGTTTCGGGAAACCGCCGAAAACTTCCTGAGGGGTCCGCTGCACGGAGTTAATTTGTCTAGTCGTTACAGTTGCCCTCGGTAGCTTTCAGATTAGGCCAATCTCGTTCCATGCGTGTGTTCGGTGCGTGTTACTTCGTCACTGAATATTGAATGAAGAAATAGTTTACCGAAACTTGCCATCGTCACAAAAATCCCTATATACGTCATAAAAACAAACAAAACAAGCCAAGATTATAGTCGTCAACACATATGTAGATAATATATAGATAATTCAGCAGAGTAGTTAAAGTTACAATGTATGAATTGTATAGATATACAAGTAAATAACTCTCGACGACTCAATACATCACAAATGAACAACATGCGCACAAAAATGGGAAGGGACAACAAAAACGACGTATACGAACAAAATACATTTAGAATGAAATAATAGTGACGTTTTGGAAGCTGGTATCTGTCCCCGTCTGCAGACAGACTGCAGCATAATTCTGCAGTTTCCTATGTCCATAATAATAACTTTACAGTAGAGTACTTACCCGTCTCCACTAATTAACTCATCACTTAATATTTAAGCATACTTTCGGTTAGAGATCGTCAAACAGCTGCCGACCTCAGTTGTGGAGTCCTCTGTTCGGGTCCCAAAAAATGTATGGTGTGATTTTAAAGGTCGGTTTACGGTGCGAAACGTGTACGTAATGAATGTGTACGTATCGAGTTGAGATTAGGTATTGTTACGAAACGGTTCATGGTCATCGCGTTACGTGTCGTGTAGGAACCACCTATATACGTGTATACGTGTAGGAAATGGCGATATTTTATTTCGTGTCGTCGTGTCGTTTACATAAAGCCATCAGCCAATACAATTAAAGGATAAAATAAGAATGTAATAAGAGGAAATGCGTTGTATTTATTTGAATATCAATTTATATAAAAGAAAGCATACGTTTTTATTTTTATTTACTACTTTAAATAATGTGTATAAATTATTTGCTGCTAAATCCCAACTTTACCAACATAAAGATAATTACTAGTAGTGTGTGATTGGTTGAACGTAAGACGTGTACATTCACTATGAGCTATACATTATTGTAAACTTTCTACCAAGACACATCTTGCATACACGATATTGATAGCGAACCAACCCTTAGGGGTATCAAACCCCGCCATCTTGGATTTATCAATTATTCGGCGCAAGTTCCACTACAAAAGGTTTGACGGAATTTTTTGCATGACAGGCCATAAATAACATATTCTCGAACTTTATTAAAGTTTCACGTAATTTCCTGCTGTATTAATTTTTAAATGGCGTCATCCTGGATCACCACGGAGACACAAGGTACGACAAAACTCGTCACCCACAAAGCTGATGATCATTTTGGCATATGACAGTCGATGTGTTTTAGTGTGTCATTCAGTTCGTGAGGGCTGTACTGTAAATGCACAGTACTGCCTGTCATTTCTGTGGTACCATCTTCGTCGTGCAGTTCGAGAGAAACATTCTGAACTGTTACACGACAACGCTAGACCTCATACAACAGGTGGCGTTACACGTTGCTTACGGCGTTGGGGGTGGGAGGTGTTGCCGCACCCTCCCTATTTGCCCGATCTTACTCCGTGTGACTGCGATCTCATTCCCAGAAGTGAAGAGGCCATTGCGCGGTAAACTCTTTGCCAAAAAACAAGACATCGTCACAGCATTTCGACAAGAGGTAGGCACATTGACGGATCTCATGCAGCCGATGGTATTTCCCGTCTGCCTCATCGCTGGCAACGAACCGTGGACAACCTTGGAGAATATTTTGATGGACGTTAAACAGCTCGTTCGCGTGCGATACGTAACCGTTAAAATGAGTCTGTACAGAACGTGCGAGAATAAATCAATTAAGTGGTGAGTGCAAGCAGCCATGTTTGTCTTTGTTCCTTGTCGGAAATTCCTGCATCCATACCCCATGTGGTGTCACCTTTAAAACGTACTTGTCGTGCACTTTCAACTGTACATAGAACATTTCCTGTGTTTGATAATTTTGTGGAAATAAATTATAGTTGTCGTGACATCTGAATCAGCCCTCGTGTGTGTGTGTGTGTATATATATATATATATATATATATATATATATATACACACACACACACACACAATAAAACCTTACGCGCAAATATACTTATACGTTTGCTATAATATTTTTCGTAGTTAAAATTTGATATAATTTATATATCTAAATATTGAAAATAACTATATAGTTCTGTATCATGTCATTTGTTTTTTTTTAAGGAATTTTCTTCCAGGGTATCCGGTAAACTTTTAACTAATCGGAAACGCTTCGTAGATGTATGGGAAAATTTTTTCTTACCAGATCTCTAGTTAACGTGTATTATATATAAAATTTGCATTGAGACGGCTAGTAAGAAAATGAGGGAGGGTTTTGGGCCAATGGCAATGTACGAACTTTCTTTCGAATGAATTTCCGTATCACAGATTAAATTCCCCGGGAATTCCATGATTTACTTCCCAGATCGCAATTTTTTTACTCTATATTATCCTCAGAAAGCAACCAATGCTTATGTCGTTCGTCTTCGAAAACATCTGTTTCCTCTTCGTAGCCATCCAAGCACAGAGAAATTCTTGAAACCGGGGGCGTCAAACCCACTTTCCGGTCTTCTTTCACTTACTTGTCACGTTTTTACTAATCGTTGATTTATTTAAATACTTTTAAAGGTAAATATTTTCATAATCACCACACGCTAATTGCTCTAGCATCTTCAAAGTCGTAGCATTAAGTTATTTAAGGTCGCTATTCACAAGTGGATTGTTTAATCAGAGAACTAACTAACATTAAAGAAATCACGACTGTAATCTGAAAGTGTGATACGTACTCGATCTTATACTATGGCTTTATTCTAAAAGAAACAAGATAATATGATATGATGATGTAAGTGGGAGGTCTGAGTCATTGAAATACGTCAGCTCAAAAAAAAGGAAGATCAACTCCACTCACGCTTTTACCGTGGTAGTGAATAATGGTGTCATTAATTTAGAGTTTACGAATTCTGACGAAACCAGGGACGGGTTTTCGGTAACTTTAGCCAACACGATATACATATTACTTTCTACGACAAAATTCGCGGGAATACGGATATTTTCAGGAAAAAAATGCAATTAGGAGTTTACGCTTGTATTCGTACCGACTGTAAGCATTTACAATATTATTTTATAAGAACCTGGACATAAATTATTGGAGTACGTCTATATTAAAGTATGCTTTTTTTTTTTTTTAATTTTTTCAATTATACCTTGGCTCTCAAGACCTCTCTGTAAAGAGCCGCCCAAATCTCTTCACTATCTCACTCTAATGCACATTTTGCTTAAGGCTTTAATGGCCATAACTGTCATACAGTGTAAACATTTACAAGATCTTCCGATAATGAATGGCTTCGCGATGATGAGTGGTAAGTTTTTTCTTCTACAACTCCGCAAGGAAACATTTCCGAATTATGTTCGTATAAAATTCTTCATCATATTTCTCTAAGGAAAGTTTCCCCATACCTTGGTTTTTTCAAACACATCGTTTACAGGCTAACGATTTGTTACTACAGGCTATCATCTGATACTATAAAGAAGAAATTAATTAATATTCGTGTACATGATGCCTCCTAAGGCAAGAGCATTTTCATTTCAGCATAATCTGAGCCATTGCCGTGTTTTTATCTTAAATGTTAATATATGTTCTCTATGCGATACTCAAACCTAGATCCTTCACATTATTGTCCGGCGAGTAACCATTGGCATCACGGAGGTCGACATGAGTAGAGGAGAAATTGTGACTTTGGCGCAAGGGTTTGGAGGCTTGGAGCGTCGGAACCTTTCATGCTCTGTCATTCCGGTCCCCGGTGGCCATCTTGTCCACCATATTGGATACACGTGACCTTGACCTTTGACCCCGGTAATCTTTGACCCCAAAAATTTAAAAATCCCTAAACCCCAAAAAATTTATAATACGCCTGTGACGCCTACCAAAATGGTGGACTGCACCAACTAAGATGGCGGATGGCACCGACCAAGATGGAGGACTGCACCGACTGAGATGGCGGACGGCTGCACCTACCAATATGGTAAACTGCACCGACCAAAACGGCAGACGGATGCACCTTCCACGATAATGGACGTGGCTGTGACGCCTACCAAGATGGTGAACTGCACCTACCAAGATGGTGGAATAAGCATTGGTGGAGAGGAATGCGGGGTACCTCCGGATATTTAATTTTTTGAAATAATTTAAAAATAATTTTTAATTTTTTATATTATTTTTTAAATATAATTTATCATACATGTTTTGGTGTTATTTTGTTTTATTTTTATTTTTGGGGTTAAAGGTCACCGGGGTCAAAGGTCAAAGGCCAAGGTCACATGGCTCCAATATAGCGGAGAAGATGGCCACCGGGTGACCGGAATGACATAGCATGAACAGCTCCGACGCTCCGATACCCCAGCCCCTTGCGCCAAAGTCGCCATTTCTCCTGTACTGATATAGTTATGTAAACGAAAAGTTCCCGCCTTTTTAATGTATGATATGTAAACGAATATGAACAATTGGTTATACACTCTCTGACAGTACCGCTCACTTAAGCAATAAATTAGACTCTTTGACAACGTAAGGCTCCATAAAACAAACTGGAGGCAACTATATTCAATTAATGGCTAGCGCCAGCATTCATAAAATGAATTCATCAGAGGCTCGCAAATGTTGGCTGTCTTCTCTGTGATCTCCATCACTTCCACTTTATATGCCGGGTGAAGTAAAGGAAAGCTATATTGAATTTATGTATTTCTTGCCATGCCAGCTATTTCTTGCCACATATGCGACTAACTTTTGAAAGTGTAATTCGTAGAATGAAACAGTATAATAGTATTTCAGAGTCAAATATTATATCACTGCTCTTATTATTGCTAGTGTATACATTATTACAATCTAATTTATAACTTTCCCGCGTTCAGTGATGTGCAGGTTAGGCTCCACAGTTCTTTACATACTCAATAATCACGTGACCATAGACTGATTCCCTAGTAAGTATTGAGTTTTACCCTCGAACGAGTAGCACAAATATGCAGGTATACTACTGATTGAGATTCCTCCTGAAAACGCCAGTTAAAATGTGAAACAATTGCGAGGTCCAGTCATTAAATGTTTCGAAAAACTTTCCGTTCAATACATGCAGTAAACTAATAAAAGTTGTAAATCATTAATATTTTATGCAGGTAATCTTGTGAGTCGTATACGATGTCTTGACAAAGAATAACGAATATCACATTACATTTATGGCTTAAAACGGATAAACACGTGACGGCTTCTATAATTTTTATTCAACATTTAAAAATTTACTTCTTCGCTGTTGGGAATCCTGTGACGTCTGTCTGCAGATGAAGTAACCAGAACCGCCATTGAGGTACAGTAAATTCGGTTACCCAAGTATTTCCTGTTTAGTCTGTTCGCTGTAAACTGAGCACTTTTGAAAGCTCTGCTTAAGACCTACTTGGATGCACGATGTGTATTCTTCCACAAAATGTAAAATTAACATTTCCAACCGCCAGATCACTTAATTCACGTGTCGGTCAAATGAAACTGTGAAATTATTAGGGAAAAGTAAATGTTTTACAAATTACTAACACTTTCAATTCAACGTTAAGACACGGAACTACAGTGCCTCCGTCGTTACCAACTTTACTGGACGTGTGCCAGTCGGTGTTCCTGTTAAAATGCACGCAGGTATAGAGGCGGTGACATTTTTCAAAGGTTTGTTCGAAAAGTGCTCTCTTTACCGTGAACAGCCTTTACATAAAATTTCGATTATGCGGTTCGCAAGTGAACAGTGAAAGAGCAGCGAATAGTTAGGAGACCTCACTTCATGCGGCGGATTGCAGGAATTATGGTTGGGAGCTTTCCGGCCACCTTTTCCATGCTTGGTTGCCTTTGAAATGCAAACCGGAGAAAGAGAGAGAGAGAGAGTGTGTGCACAGGAATGGCAAATTACATAGTCCTTCATTTCCTGCCGCAAGCTAATTTTTTGGAAAAAGTAGGGGCACCTGTTTTTCCGCAGAAATATTTCAGGACAAGTTGTGTTCCATCGCACTTTAGTTCAGAACCACTTTCTTGATTGGATCATTTGAATTGCTACGCGACTTGCCTGTCTGCCCGCGTATCACGGACAGTCAGTATCGGAGAATCTTAATTCTGATTGGAAAACTCATGTAACAGACTCTCTTCCCACAAAGACAAGCGGCCAATAGCCAATTAGCCTCTATGTAAATCTTTTCGCGTAAAACAGGTGGCCCTAGTAATAAGTAAAGTGTCAGTATAATTAACTCCCCCCTCCCCCTCCATCCTTTTTTCCCATTTAAATGAATTCCTAAGGTATTCGCTGCGTGACCTTCAACCTCTCTCTCTCTCTCTCTCTCTCTCTCTCTCTCTCTCTCTCTCTCTCTCTCTCTCTATCCGGTTTCCATTGTTGGCTTGTATCAATTACAGTGCCACTGTGAATAATCGTTTGCATACCCTATTTATCCAACTACAGTACGTTCATAGCTTTTTGACGTCTTATTATACATGGATTCAGGTGACAGTGTTTGCAGTTTGTGCTCTTAATTTAACTTCCTAGGTACGATTAAACATTGTGGTGTATTACATATTCCTCCCAGCTCCACTTTTTTTTAGCGTTTAGTTAATGACCACTACCGGAGAACGTTTCTGAAGTCCCGGATGAGAATTCTGGCTATGTCACCGTGAGGTACTAGGGACATGAAAATTATTACGCAGGGAGCCGAATCCGGTTTGCCGTGATAGAAGGCGAGTGGCCTGACCATAAACCTTAGATTGAACTAGCCAGCGCCCTACCAGAAGCTACTGCAGAAGGACGTTGGTACATTGTTACATTTGACGGAAGCCCTGCTAACAGGACTCAATAAGTTTTCGCCCAGTCTACGTAACTGCCCTTCAAGTAGAACGTAGTCCAGTACTTACATGCATGTGGCGCATATTGTTTGTTGGGTAAATTAATTAGTTCAACATAATAAACATCATTCAATCATGCATGAAAATCACATAACCTAGTTTTGTACAGAATAATGAAATAGTACGTTAAAAACTAAACAACTAAATACAGATTCTATATAAAAAAATTATTAACCACAAAATTACGCTCTTTATATTTAAATAAATAAATATGCAAAACTTATTAATGAAAGTACAAGGAATTGATACAAGGGAAAACAGTTTACATAGTTGGAATTCCGTGTTTTACATGGCAAGAGAAGCTCTCGTGTTTAATTTCGGGGCTGCAAAAAACTGCTGAAAGATCACACAGTGTGTAATAGAAGCTTACATTCTTTTGCAAGTGTCTCACACTTTCTCTGTATCCTTTTCCTGTCGTCGTCTTATGAGAGTGCCTGAAGAAACGTAGCTTATTTGTAGTGTAACCTTACAAGTAGGGTTGAGTGTTTATAGCTAGTAGTTAATAAATTGTACAAATATAATTTAAAAATCATAAATCATAGGTAAACAAACATGCAGAAATATTCCTTACTCCAAAGTGCATAGTTAAAAGAGGACAACAGAGGAAATGACACAAAAGCAGCTCCGATCAATATTACAGGGCCGAGAGTTCTCTGTCGAAAATATGTGGTTGGCCCAATGATTTTGGTTCCAACTGCAGTTTATTCGCATTTACTACGTATAGATAAAAAGTAACGTATAAATAATTAACTAATTCGCTTGCTCTGGGAATCAGTATGATGCAGACTGTATCTCGGCCACGGCAATGCTGCTGCGTTCAAATGGCGACGGACGTCAGTCCAGAGCTTTCACGTGGTCTCACCTTACCGTAGCCACACACTCAGATATAGCTTTCACAATACCATACAATGTAACTGCATTACATGAGTATGAAATTGGGCTACCCCCCACACGTTTTAGCTGCCGGGTGCATCGAAATATGTCGCGTCAACGTGGACCCTGCCGCCTACCGAAAAATTTCACGCCATTTCTGAACGAACAGACGTGTCAACACCATTCTCGAATGCGAAGAAAAAGAATTTCATGCTTTTCGAAACGGTTTACATATCAGTCCTGTTAGCGGTACATAAAGTACTTATTTGCCGTGTAAAAACTTCCTGCCGGTAAGATGTTTTGTCCTGTCAGCAGGACGCTGTAATTATTTTGAAGTTTTTTCTCACCAGTGCCTACACACAGTGAGAAAGCGCTCATGGTAGAGTTGTTTCCGACACATTCATAGTAGCGTTCCTACATTTGCTCAGGAAAGTTTCAAATGCGCAGATAACTTCCCAACTTTATATAGTAACGACGCTAAACATTCCTATATTTCCATTATGATATGTGGTATTATTTCCATGCCATTTTTAGGTTGAAAACTTCCATTACAGTTTAGGAAGTTTATTATAAATATTTTTACAGTGTTTACAGTTTTATCATTAAGGGTTCCACCTGCCTGCAGCTACTGTATTTTGCACGTACGAGGCCTCGAAATGCGTGAGCTCTAAGACCGACTCTTGCTCACTCATCACTTACGTTATCGCCTCTACGCACGAGGTGCTCAATAGGCGTGCAGTCTTTCCGTCGGAGACTGGGCTGAACGTGATTTTAAGCGGTGACCAAATATTTGTATTGCCCGTTATTATAAATATATATTTGCTACATGCATGTCTAAAGAAAAATCTGAAGTTTCTGTATAGAACATTTAAGTGACGAATACAAATTCTGAAGAAAAAAAAGTTTTAGACATTGTTATGGCGAAAAAAAAAACCTTGTAGTTGAAGTGAAAACTTTAATGCTGACTTTCGGCACGAAAAGTTTCTTAAATGCTTTATGTTCAGACACCACTACAAAACATCCAACCTTTTTTGGGTCACGTGTTTTCTATCCTGCCTCTACAACAGAGTTAATTCATGCGCCAGCCATGCCGAGCCTTTAAACGCCGCGCCTGATAAACGAAAGTGCAGACACATTTATGATAGTGGCATACAGTGGCGCACTTGTTCCTTACAATATTTGCTCGAGCTTTCCCTACGCAATGATGTATGCCAAGGCATGGTGAACCTCGCTGCTCGTTATTCACGAGAAAGCTTTTTTTTTTATTGCGGGGCCGTACAGTTTTACGAGCGAAATGGACACAGTAGTAACACGATACCGAGTTTCCATTATTGGCCTGGCTAGTTGTCCTGGCCATTATAAAATGCCGACTGGTAAGCCCATAACATGTGGTGAATGCATACATGTAGGGCCACGGTGAAGTAGTGGTTAGATTACACGTCTCCCGCCTAAGCGAACCGGGTTAGATTCCCGGCGGGGTCGTCACCGGATTTTCGCATGTGGGAATTGTGCCGGACGATGCCGGGTTAACTCGGGGATCTTCGGTTTCCCCGCCTCTCAAGTCCTGGTTGTTAAAAGAGCCGCACAAATCTATCCACTCCACTCGACTTTTCGTAAGCATTTGCCAAATTCAGAGCGACTACGACTTAGACCTGCAAACTGTAGCCTGTGCTTCACGACACAATATTCAGTACAATCTCGGGCGGAAGCTACCACGAGGCCTGCTATGCGAGCCTGCACGTAGTCAGGTATGGAGGTTTCTATGGAATAACCTGTCACACGATACCTACTGCCGCACAAGTAAAGGCGAGGGGATTTGTTATGATTCTGCATCTGTGACTATGGTTCAGGAACAGTATTCACTCACAACTCCTACAGCATCCATTTATGCGTAATTGTATTGCTATGACAATCAGAATTTTTTGTTCTAAATAAACTCGAATATTGACCATAATTTTCACACAATGCTGTTGTACTATAAATCAATATTTTCGCATGTTTTTCTTTACCATTTATTCTTGTTTAATGATCTTATTGCTGTTTCTCAAAACAAAGTTACCAAAATTACAAATATGGTCAATATGACACCCTACCACCCTCTCTCTGACTTGTTAAAATGTCAGCCTTGTAGGAAAACTTCCATTGAAAATTGCGAAAATTGCACACGGTCAATTTCGAAAACGTCTATGAAAGTAGAATAATTTAGAGAAGTCGTGAACAAGGGAATGGGGAAGTAGGAGCCAGGAGTCGGCCGGCCAACATGTTCTGACGTTACCCAACCGCCATATTGGATGCAGGTGACCTTTGACCTTGACCCTTGGTCTTGACCTTGACCCAATGCCACTGATCTTAAATTAACTTAAAACCAAAAATCCCAAAAAAAAAATTGCAAATAAATTACAAAATCCTAAAAATAAATAAAAATAATAAAAAAATTAATTAAAGATGTATATGTAGGAGGTCCGGGGTCCGATGACAGGTGGATTGACTAAGCTCCCGACACGACCGACCCCCACTAGGTCGGCTGGTGTCCATCTTGTCCGCCATGTTGGATGCCAGTGACCTTATCCCATAACTTCGACCTATGACCTTAATATGAAAGGTTTTTAATTTTTATTTTTACAAATTTTGTATTTCGTTTTATAATTTTTTAGGAATTTAAAAATGATTTAGTAAATTTTCATACATTTTTTACATACATTTTAAAAGTCGTTTTTGGATTTTTAAGAATTTTTGGGATTTTTTAGAATTTTTAATGTGCTGATGATTAAAATAAACATTAAAAACATAATTAAGAATCATATTTTACCCACTCCGGATGGTGTACATATCCACCACTTAACTCTATATCCTTTCCTTTTTAAGAGGGATTGCTTCATATCCTTTCAGCTGGCCTACTTCGGACGATTCGCACAAATGGCTTGGAGTTTCATCACCGGGACGCTCTGCCCGTAACGATTTTGCACAGTTGCCGCCTTTTCCTTGTTGGCCAATCACCAAGTAGGACGCTTCTGCGCTGCACAAATGGCGACATATTTTTAACTGGTCGTGGCGTCTTCACGTTGTCAGGGATAGGAGACGGCAGACCTAAAATTGTTTTCGCTAACTGAAAGTAAAGAAAATAAAAACGTAGTGGTTGTAGATGATAGTCCGTCCGCGGATACTTCCAACTTTTCTGAAGCTCTGCTAAAGTTGTATTTTACAGGATATTCCTCCGCCTCATGCATACAAAGCTTAAACGAGTCTATAAAATTACACTAAAGGGACAGCGCACCGCATTCGTGCGCACTCAGTTCGATAATATTCTGCGTGTAAAAACTATTTGTTACTAGGCATTACCAACACACTTATTTTTTTCCTGTGTTTATTCATCGTAATTATAAATAAAATACTATAATTTATAGATAAAATGATAGTAGAAGTACAATTTAGTCGAAAATAAATCACTTTTGTGTAAACACAAGTATAAAACGTTTAGGTGAAAAGACTTTAGTTCTAACGCATTTCGGTGAAAAAGCACTGTTTGGGCATGTGGTTTGTAGGTCATATCACTTCAAGGTGAATTAACTGTTGAATTATTAGCCTACTTTCCGAAGGAAAGAAAGGCTTATGAGATCACTTTTCTGTATGTGTGTGTGTGTTTATTTGTGGTTGGTTGTGCGTGTGTGTGTGCCCCTCCCCCTTTTCAACATTTGAACTCTTCAGCCGAATTTCACCAAACTTGGTACATATATAATACTTAGTAAGAACCCCTGACTTCTATAGTTTTCAGCCACGTTGGGCACTTACTTTCAAAATGATGGCCATTAAAATTTTTTGGTTGATATGTAATATTTTAGGAACCATTCAACCGATTTCATCCAAATTTTGTATACTGGCAGACAATTGTGTAAGAATTCAATTTTGAAATGGATATTGTTGTTGGTCCGCCATTCTGTAAAATGGCATCAATTTCAAAAATAAATATTTTACGTGATGTCTTGAAAACTCTTCAACCAATTCTCACCCAATTAGCATGTAAGCAATACTATAGTAGGCAACGTAAACGTAAGTGATTGAACTTGATTAGTTACTATTTTAAAAATTGTGGCCATTCAAAGGTTTTAAGTTTATTTAGTATAACTGCCATACCATTTAACCAATTTCGACCAAATTTTGTATTCTGAAAGTATATATTACAAGCATCGTATACACCAACAACTAACCACTTTTGTGTTCCATTTTGTAAGATAGCGTCATGCGAACAAAATAAAGTTTTTATGTCATATCTCGGGAATGAATTGACCAATTCCTATAAAATTTGGCAAACAGAGAGTATTGAGGCATATGATGTCATGTGGTATGTTTTAAACATGCCATACACTTATTTTCATAATGGTGACCATGTAGACATTTTAGCTTTGAATGCTATATCGTCGAAACCATGGAATCAATTTTAACTAAACTTTGTTTGCTGGCAGTAAGTATTACAAATATCCACTGTATGTACATAGAGCATCTTTTTTCGGTCATTGTGTAAGGTAACGCCATGCGAATAATAAAGTTTTTTGTCATATCTCGGGAAACAATTAACAGATTCCTTCCAAATTTGGCAAACAAATATTACTGCAGCAGGTGGAAAAAATTAGTATGTTTTATGTAGGTCAGACACTTATTTTCAAAATGGTTGCTATATAAATATTTTAACTTTGTACATTTTCTTACGAAACAAATTCCAACTTAACTTTGCATGCTGGCAGTACCTATTACAACCATCAAATTTGTCTATGCCATTTTGTAAGACAGCCCTTCCAATACAAAAAATGACTTTATCTCGTATCTCGGGAATTAATCAACCCATTATTTGGCGATTTTGTACTTTGGTAGGCCATAATAATATATGTATTTTTTTTAAGTAGGACATGCTTATTTTCAGAATGGCGGCTATATAATCATTCTAGTGTTGTGGGCGATATCTACGCAACTATTTAATCTATTTTAACTTAACTTTGTATATTGGCAGTATAGAATTATCAAAATTGCTACTAGATTACTTTTTAGTCCTCCATTTATGAAGATTCTCACATGAAAAATATGGACGTGTTACGCCATGTCTCGAGGACCAATCAACCGATACCCACCAAATGTTACACTGGAACATTTCAAATACATTTCTACCAAATTGTGCACACTATAAATGCTACAGAAGGCCCTGTAAACTTTCATGATTTAAATGGCCCAGACAACGATGTTCAGAAATGCAGCTTCATAAATAATTTAGGAAGGTTTGACATATATATTAAACAATGTTACCAAATTCAACCAGACTTTGTATGTAGACAGTATACATTAGAAGCATCTTATATAGAGCCTCCTTTTCTGGTAATTTTGTACGATAGCATCAAATATTAAAATAAAATTTTTTATGTCATCTCAGGGTTTAAACAACCTATTTCGAACGAATTCTTCTCATAAGTAGCGCTACGGTAGGCCATGTAAAATGACATGTTTCATGTGGCTTATTCAATAATGGAGGTGTAAATATTTTAGGTTAGTAAACCCTATCATTTGAAACATTAGGCTGATTAAATCCGAAGTTGATGCTCCGAACCCGACCTCCGTAATGCAGGGGATTGCAAGCCAGCTTGTAGTGCGAGGTTTTCTGGGTTCAAGCCCCGGGTAAGACATGTGTGTGTTTGTAATAGTCTCACTACTGTTGCATAAGTTTCTGGTTTCATTTCTAAAGTTATCGCTTTCAAAGAGAAGTCAAGTCCTTCTTACCAACTCAGCTCTCAAGAAATTACTTAAAAATTTACTGCACCCATGTTGATGAAAGTGGGCTCATTATTTATATCAGTAACTTCTTGACTTTGTATTATAAACGAGTTCGAGTATGCTGGCACATTCCCGTTTTAGACAGTGAAACTGTATGGCCTGAAAGTTAATTTACGTTGAACGTAACGAATAACGGCAGACAGTTCTGGATGTAGTTGTGTTCTACCAGTGGAATTGAGGGAGGTCAGAAGATACGACTGCTGGACCTTAGGGAAGGGGGGACTTAATGACTTATTTCCGACAGTGTGATAAGAGAGCGTGTAGTAATATAATTGGATCTGTCTTTCTTGACTAACCAACTTAATACCCAGAAAGACTGTGCGTATGCGAATATGTAGATCAGCACAGTCTTATGTACTATAATAATATCCGACACCTATGGCCAACATATAATGTCATTCTTTTGTGTATAAAGCTGAATATTTTTATAAACTTGTCAGATTCGTTCATTTACAAGAAAATAAATTTACGGCTGCTGAATAGAATACTGGTATTTATCCTAAAATTCAATAAACGTTTAATTGAATCTTATAAATCCAGGAAGGGTTTATGTTAATGGCAGGCGAGGCTCACTGTTGATAATCCTGGTGTGGTGGCGCAGCAAATATAGCACTCAAAACCACCAAGGCGAACCGGGTTCTATTCCCGGCGGGATCGTACCCGTCATTCGCAAGTGGGAATCGTACCGGACTATTCCGCTGGTCGGCGGGTTTTCTCGGGGACCTCCCGTTTCCTCCGCCTTTGCATTCCGGCGTTGCTCCGTATCCAGCTCGCTTCACCTTCGTCGGCTCTCAAGATCTCGTTGTTAACAGCCACTCAAACAACCCCACTCCACTGTTTTTTTGTAATCGATCACAAAACCATTTACTTGTAGTGCTACAAGAAGTATTTTTTGGCAACTGGACACTTAAAATTAAAGACTTTCAAAGTTGGGGTATTCTTTTAATGAACTCTATTTAATGAACCCCGATTTGTCTCAAAGTATTAACCAATACATTGACTAAGATATTTGGTATGGATTCGCTACAGGTATGTACCTGTAAGTTTTATAAGCTCTTAGTAAACCACACGGGGTAAGATCCAGGCTTTTTTCTATGGGGGTACATAAAGGATCAAGTGTTTCGTCCACCATTGCCGGATAACATTGACGACCTCAAAACGAAAATTACGGACGCCATACAAACCGTAACACCGGACATGCTGGCAAGAGTGTGGAACGAGATTGATTATCGCGTAGATGTCGTTCGGGTCACTCGAGGTGGTCACATTGAACATTTATTAATGTATGGTAAACAAACTTCACGGTCCCACGGTTCATTTGATTTGTTGATCAAGGTTGTAGGTTGTTTGGTTTTGATATTATAGACCTTCAAAGTTGGGGTATTACTATATACTCAGCCTGTATATAGGAACCTCTAATCCATCCAGATTCATTTCAACATAATATACAGTCTCGCATTACAGCTCGGGAAGCTTATATTCTAAGACGCTAATGTTACTATCTGTCTTGAAAATGTATTATAGATTCCTTCGAAAAACGTATCCCAGTTTATTTACTCGAAACTCGCTATTGAGTGTACTATTTTCGGTCAGTTACGGACGAAAAATGCTCGTTTCGAGCATATGTAAACATTAAGCCAGTGATGTTTTAGAGCCAGAGGGGGCGTGGTCACTCCCGCCTTCTGCATAAGCAAAATGCGTTGGAAAGGTTGTAAACACAGACTCCCCTGCTTCTTACCTCCGTGGTATCTACGGGGAAACACAGCAGTAGAGACAGAGCTCTTAACGCGTTGCGCATGCGCAAGTACAGAAGGGTCAATGAAAATTAAGTTTTTATTTGGTCAAATTAAGTACGAAAATATTGCCACTACCATCGCGGTTGACGTTCCCTTGGCTGTAGCTTCACAAGTACAATATATATGTGCAAGGGCCTCGTCCACAATAGCTCGTCCGCGGTCCTGCATCGTCCGCGGACGCATCTCCCTACGTGAATGTCTATAATTATGTCGTCCGAAGCTAAGCTTTCGAAGATTGGCACCAGAGTGCACCAAATTCAGCGACGTCCGAAGCTTAGCTTTCAGACACTGGTGCACTTAAAATCGGCGCGCCAATAAATTGTACACGTTTACTAGCAAATATGTAATATAACTCTATTTGCATTTTTTTTTTTTTTTGCTTGAGACAGTAGATTTTTGTGTTTTTGTTTAACAAAGTTTCGTTTTCGCGGCTGCGAGATTGAAGATTTATGCCTTCGTATATGTAGGGTTTTAATATTTTCCAGTCTTCACGTTTCGATATCAATATAGCGTTATTTACTTCTACCGTTTGTGAGCGATAAAATGCAAACAAAACAAACAACTTGGGACTCGTCCGCGAGCGTCCGGGGACGAAAGTTGAATTTGGCGAATGATCTTGGGACACGGGACCTTGGGACGCGAGTTGTGACGTCAGTGGCTCACGTGGAAAAATCAGCAGTTAGGCGTCCGCGGACCAGCTTTTGTGGGCAAGGCCTGACTCATACATTGCTCGAGAGATCGCCAAGTAGAGTTTACTGCCCATACCCCAGCGACGGCACCGAGTGGACGCCCTTCGTTTCTCGGGCGTCGCCTAGGGTGCGGGTCTGCGCATCCAACACAGACCGGCAGTGGGAGCGGCCCTCATCTCCGGTGCCACACCTCTGACCTCGCCGAGAGAAAGATGTTCTTCTGGTCCAGCCGCGCAGACTCCCTCCTCTTCCCTTCTCGACAACCGGGGCTGGCATCGCGCCCAAACCAGTCGCCCGTGCCCGCCCGGGGAGCCAGTCTCGCAGATGTGGGCCGGGCAGGAAGTGAGGACAATGGGACCGCAACACACAACTCTACACCCGTCCCTTCGCGGCCGCAGGAAGATACAGGCCGGGAGGGGCATGCCTTCCCGGACAGGTTGCTGCGCAATACGTAATCTGGAACCTTTCACATTTTACCGCGGGACGAGCAAACATGTAACTAGAAAACTAGTTGGCAGGCGTGGGCACGTCGGCCTGTGGGTCCGAGCTAAGATTACCACTGGACGAGTGACGAGAAGCTCTCGACAAACCATCCCCGCGTGGCCACGGGCTGAGACTTCGAATGCTGCTCGTTCGTTTCTGCTGCCCGACCGCTGTTTTTTTCGCCTGCCCTGGACGACTTCGGCCCAATAATGAGAACTTAACTACAGAGCGACCGTGGCATGTGCAACATGTCCAAATAAAGACAAACTGCTTCCTACGAAAGCGGATGTAAATTAACCAACCAGTGAGATATAGCCTACTACTAGGGTTACAAGACGCTCTGAATAGAGAAAGAAAATGCTCTAGAAAAGAAGGAAATTAAACTAAAAAGAACAATGCTAATTCATTAGCGCTGCATATTATTTGTCCTGGAAAATCGTACATTAAGATTTTTTCCGCATATAGCTTAATATTAATAATGTTTAGAAAATGTTTTAATCAATATATCAGTACTTCAAGGAAACAATTTTCACAAGTTCAATAATGGTGTTAATTAATTTTATATATTGTCAGTTAACATAAAATAGGAACTTCAGAGNGGGGGGGGGGCATACAAATTTTATGTTTACGGTTGTTTTACAGACACAAAAAAAGCACTTTAATACACATAACAATAAATATAATTGAGGAATTTAAAAAATTTTAGACACGGTTTATTAAATAAAATACGGACAGTTTATGACTTAATTAAATTAATGTTGACAACATAAATATAAACCATTTTGTTGCTTAAAAACTGATAATATCAAAATAAATAGTAGACAAATACTGTCTTTTATTTGGTCAAAAAATAGCCGGGCATTTTTATTACCATAAAAAATCCTGCCAGACTTAAACAAATTATTAAAAAGATGGGCATATCCTTTTGTCGGAAGTCTAGTAACCCTACCGACCATCAAACAAATCACAGATTGTTTTCTCGAGTTTCCACGTAGCACTTAATACTAAGCGCAGAACAGATGTACTCCTAATGTCATGAATGCATCGACTTTTGTGGAGAATTATTGAAGATGCGTTTTAAAAAAGCGTACGATCATTAGTCACATTCATTTCAATTGGAATTACGTGAACCTTTCCAAGAGTAATCCCAGGGTGGAGGGGAGATGCATTTGTCAACAACAAGGAAATTATATGGGCAATTCCAGTTCATTTAGAAAAATTCGAGAGCGCTGTGTGTTGTTCTTTGTTTTGCTGGGATAGTTAGGATAAGTTATTTAATATTTCTAAATAACTTATCGGCGTTGAGAATGGCATGCTACATACGCCTTGACGGTGGTGCCTCTCAAAATGAAACAACGGTAATTCGACAGGCAATTATAGTTTCCCAAGGATAGGCATCGTCAACCCGGTGGTATTTAAGAAGTAGTTTTTTTTTTCAAGATTGTTTCGCCAAGATTGTATGCACAGTACCGATGGGATCCAGCAGCGTATAATAAGAGCCATGACGCTGAATCACGTTCCGCTGCAAGGGCGGGATTTATGGCCCAGAACTTGGAAGCCGTACTTTCGTTTCTGGGCCATTGTTCCGGGAAGTACGAGGTGCACTCCGATAAGAAATCGCACCTAGCCTGGCCGCCTCTTCCCAAAAACTCAGGGTGAAAGGAACGGAACTCGAAGAACTGCCGACGAAAGTCATTATCTTCCTCGGTGAAGGCTGAGTGGGTGTTTTGGGGGAAGAGTGCATGTGATACGTCGCGTGGTTTCCTCACATCTATCCCGGTTAAACGAGACATCCCCCGAGTTTGAACCCCGGACATGTCATGGGCCCGTATCTTTTAGATTACGTTTAGCTTGTTTAATTTAGAGGATCGCCTATCTCTAGGGACTAGAAAATTTCGCGAATTCACTTTAGGGCAAGCTAGACTTCAATCCTTTTAGGTTTGCAGTGGGATCACAGTTTATTAGACACCCAGGTGAACTCTGAGCCGGTGACAGACCTGCAAGTAAAAAATAACCGAATCCCGTGCCACCTAGTTGGAGGCAACATTAAAATTGCATAATCACTGGAGCAACAGCCAATGAACAAAAAAAAAAAATGGCTCGGCAATACATAAGACAGTGGAGTCTATCCTACAAGTCGTTTAAAACGCGAAATTCCTCTCGTCCTACCTATCTCTAGATTACAAATAAACTGCCAGGCTTAAGGTACGAGAGCGGTTTCCAATGGAGCAATGCACTCACCGGCACTACATGCAGTTAAAAAATGGTACGCACACTACCAAAATTATCATATNTTTCCAATGGAGCAATGCACTCACCGGCACTACATGCAGTTAAAAAATGGTACGCACACTACCAAAATTATCATATGAGTAAAAGTTATATTGCATATTAAAAAACAAGGTATACATGTGTGTATCATTGTAAAATATTTTTCTAGAATGAAATGCCAAATAATCGCAGTTTACTGAATGCAAACTGTTCAATACAAACCAAAACCAGGAGTGTTTCTAACCCTGTCGTACCTCTCGTGTGGTAAGTACTCGAGGAAATAACACCAACATTTAGTGTTGTTCACCTGCACTCACAAAGCTTGCTGAAGAGATGGTCCAATAGTGTAAGCATCTTCCCAGGTGTACCCTGCCAATACCAAAGCACCGGCGCGACGGGTTCCTGCGAACAGATCGCGTGCAGGGATGGTTGGTTGGAACGTGTATCATACTTATATAGTAGTCCCATACGTGGATGGAATCATGAACCAGACGGAACCTGCTGTTCGGCTTCCTTGCGCCTTGTCTTTCCCGGACGATAAAATGAACACTTTTGTGAGCGCTGCTTAAAATATACTTTTATGCACGTTGTGTATTCTTCCGCCATTTGTAAAAATTAATACAGAAATGGTTCTGATCACTTTATTCATGCGTCGGTGAAGTAAAACTGTGGCATTATTATAAAATTAAATATTTCACAAATTTGCTCATTCTTACACCTATGTGTACGACAGCAAATGAAATCATTGCTATATTCACAAATGTTTCCTTACGCTTTTAATCCAACTNTGTACGACAGCAAATGAAATCATTGCTATATTCACAAATGTTTCCTTACGCTTTTAATCCAACATTCAGAAATGGAAATATTTTATCTCCTTCGATACCACCTATAATAGGCACATGCCAGGTTAGCGTGTCCGTTAAAATGCATATGCAGGTAGGGGCAGTGACTTTTTCCAAATATTGATTTCAAAAGTGCTCTGCCTAGCCGTGAACAGCCTATGCTTTTTTAACATGTTTAAGCTGGTATTCGATGTCATGCTTTTTAATTGGCTGGTATTTACTGTATTTGTAGTCATGTAGTCGACTGGCTTATCTTTAGGTTTCGCCTATCTGCGGGAATCAGGTCGATCCAGCTCCGGTGCCACGACGATCAATACATCTGCTCGCACACATTTCAAACGTTGCTTTTTTTTAATTTTTTTGTGTCCGACCTCGCGCAAGAGGGGCTGTGGACTGAACAGAAGAAGCCGATAAACGATAACGACCCTAACATGTAAGTGTGTGTTGATTGTTTCACCTACATTAGCGACGCATAATATCGGAAACCAGATTGTTAGACGCTCGCTACATGTAGGGTCTTTCGTCTTAATCCTTTCTTTGCACAACCGTATTGCGAGATACTAACAATTCTCTTCTCTCTTGCGACAAAACGAAAGACTGTTGTCAAACAAATGGTTTGTTTGGAATAGCTGATATCTACTAGGCTGTCACTNCGTAATTCAAGCTAATTTAATTTCTTTATTCGAACGAAGTTGTATGGAAAAACCCGCGTGCTGTGGCAAAGTGACACGGGTAAACGAGTATGAGTAAAGTGTGGCCACTGCGTATTCTACAACTGTGGCTCTGGTGGTTGAGTGGTTAGTTCGGCTACGTCCCATCACAGCGATCCGTGTTCGATTCCCGGCGGGGACACAGCGGAGTTCCCTGCGTGTGGAAAGGAAACACAGTGGACGTTGCCGGGGGCCGGCGGATTTTCTCGTAGTACTCCCGTTCTCTCGCCTCGTGCATTCTGTTTCTCTGATCCTTCGCTTCTCAGGAGACGAGTGGATTCCTTAGGGCCCAAATCGAAATACCCGTCACTTCGACGATTTTTAAGCCCTTCGCAAGGTGTGTCCACCCTGGACTCTTTATTACTGCTGTAATTAATATCTGAGCTGTATCAGTGACTTCACTCAGTAAATTTCATTCAATGAATATTCACTCAGGATAAGTGAATCAGCCGAATGCTATGGGTTAGCGTCTGCGTAGTGGATTTAAATGGCAATAGGAAGGAATAATTGTTAAATCAGTATCGTTTAGGCACAGTAACCAGTGATAAAAGTGAAGCAATATCGTCTTGTCGCCTGTAAAATTTCACCGGTTCCAAAACAATTTTAGAAAGGTCACTACTTTGGATCTCGCGCGAAATCATGCTCAGGCTGCCGCGTCCACAAGGAAACGAGAACTTGAAGAGTAAAGTTTCAAGAGCCTTCAAGTTCTCGTTTCGCGCTCCAGCCCGCCCTTGAAGGAAGGTCAAAAAACTAGTCACTCGAGAAAGTGAAGTGAGAAGATTTGGGCGGCGGTCCTGAGGGCCGACGAGGGTGAAGTGAGGCGAGTATGCAGCAACTCCAGTATGCAAGGGCAGGGTAAACGGGAAGCGACCCCGCCGGGAATCGAGCCCGGTTCGCCTGGACGGGAGGCGAGTAGTCTGACCACTACACCACCGCGGCCCCACCATCCCCTCGAGTCCACGTAAACTAATAATTTCCTTTTACAGCTGTACCACGAGCCCTTTTACGCTCGTCTATGTTTGTTTTTCCTTCTTACACTAACATTGCATGTGAGCGCAGCACATGCTCTTTCTTTTCGCTCCTAGCATGCATACATCGTCGTCGGTTTCCTCACGCAGCCTCGTCGGCTCTGATAGGGAATATTTTCCCAATGAAACCCGAGGCAAGCGCCAGGACAGACGTGATGGCTTGGTGCTGCTAAACCTCACAGTACGCGGATCGAGCCAATTTTGCACGCGTGATCCATTTCTGCGTGAGTATTACAAACGTACGGGCCGCAGCCCTAGTACGCACATGCCACTTTCCATTCCCTCCCTGATTACCCTGTAATTATCTACGTTGGACTATTCGCGGTAAAGTGAGCACTTTCGAAAGTCTTCTCATTTGGAATAATAGTCAATACATATATTTGATTCTAGCCTTAGGCGTTATCTTCCGAGTGCGGAGGAATATACACGCTGTGTTTATTACTTGCATAGCAATATTTATTTAAGAGGTGGCTAAAGGATAAAAAAATGGCTGAAAGGAAAAAAGTAACTAGGGCCTCAACAGTGCTCACTTTACCGTGAACGGCCTTTAACTTAGGGCTCGCCCCTTTTACAGTGCGTCCCGCTCTTATATTGCAGTAAATAGTGCATGGCGCGCGCTGTTCCCAGATGGCTAGCGATTATCAACAGCCTAGAAGTTATGCTGTGTTGGCAGAATGAGTTCACACGTACAAAAATACGTAACAAAAATGGTCAATTTGTTTTATTAGCTACCCACCGCAATCTAAGAGTAAGACGCACTATAGGCCACCAAAATAAAACGGTCTTCTAGTGTAATGCTCATCCACCGTTCTCGTTGGTATACGCTACTCGCGGTTAACTAAGCATTTTTGTAATCAACCTTTGAAAAATGTCACTAGCNCACCGTTCTCGTTGGTATACGCTACTCGCGGTTAACTAAGCATTTTTGTAATCAACCTTTGAAAAATGTCACTAGCTCTACCTGCGTATATTTTAAGTGGCATGCGCTCACTAAAATTTGTAACGATGGAGGGAAAGTAGTTCCATGTCTTANCCTACCTGCGTATATTTTAAGTGGCATGCGCTCACTAAAATTTGTAACGATGGAGGGAAAGTAGTTCCATGTCTTAGTGTCGAATTAAAAGTGATGGGTAAACATTTGTGAATAAAGAAATTATAACTTTCTATTTGTGTATTTTAAAAGCATGTATNGAATTAAAAGTGATGGGTAAACATTTGTGAATAAAGAAATTATAACTTTCTATTTGTGTATTTTAAAAGCATGTATATGTAAATATAAGCACATTTGTAAAATATTTAATTTTTGAAAATAATATTATTGTTTCTAGACCGACGCATGATTTAAGTGACCAGGCCCGTTCCCATAACGCATACAAGAATATCTTAAACAGGGCTTTTAAAAGTGCACAGTTTGCCATGACCAGNACCAGGCCCGTTCCCATAACGCATACAAGAATATCTTAAACAGGGCTTTTAAAAGTGCACAGTTTGCCATGACCAGCCAATAATAGGGCCTATGCAGGCAATAATTCCACGGAAAATAATTAACTGCATGAAGTTGGCAAAAAAAAAACGCTCGTGTCGTGAATAATATTGTCACTGGTCTTATTTCGCTTTCGTCTTATTTTAAGAAATAGACCAAAGTTTCTTGATTGATTACCTTCGGTGCCGGGACCAGCTGTGCATGAGCCAAGCTTTCGTGCATACTTCATAAGGGACGCGAAGCCTGTGGCGCCCGTCGCCGTGTGGCCGGAAGTGGCGACACTAGCCGGCGGTGCGGGCGCCCGCTCAACTGTTTCCAGCCCGGCGAGGTGTCGCGGGAGTTTAGTACCGGGAGAAAGGAAAGGAAGGTCAGGGGCCGCGACAGTTTCGTCGGGGACAGTTACACCGCGACGCCGGAGAAACTGCAAGTGAACCTCGGCGAGTCTGCGGGTCCACTGCGAAGAACCAACATAACCATGCAAATAACTGTGAATGTTGAACACGTCCTGTGCGATGCTGCTTGCTACGACCACGCAAAAACATTACCCATGACCATTGCCAACGCACAACTGCGTGGCGAGGCGGCGAACTTTTAACGTTCTTGTGCAAGAAACCTATACTTAGCCAATCAGAACCACTCTTATTACTACACAGGTCAAATTCACTTCCAAAACTGTACTTTTCAGATCACGAAGCTAAAACATACATTTAACTCCAATTATTATTTTTCTTTCTGTGTGTTTATTTGTTTATTTAGCTCGTAGTTCTTGAAATTGAAAACTTCGACGACTAAAATAATTCTTCTTTATCCACCATAACTCTTTACTAATGAAATATATACGTAAATAAACGATTTTAAAATAGGCATGTAACAATTTTGGCCAACTTACAGGAGTGAAAATCTGAACAACTCTTGTAGAAAGTTCCAAAATGGAAGTTGAAACTTATGGCTAAAAAACGGAAACATTCGTTTTTATTATGTTGATTTTAGCGCAGGATTTTTTTTATGGCAATAGTTATGGGTATGGATATGGTTACGGAAATAATAATTTTGATTGTAGCATGGCCTTAACTCGCTCTTACGAGTATAACAACTGGCGGTCGTACTTTCGGGAAAAAATGGCCTGTGCAGGTGTATATATGTATATATACATATAAATGTGTATATATACATATATATGTATGTTAGTATAAATATATAAAATACAAACACACAAGATATGCAGATATGTGTAAATAAATATATGGTGTGTTTCTGAACAACACCGACAAACTCCGGCAGTTATTCTTTACGAAAATATTAAATGAAGACGTATTTGTTACTGATACTTCAAAGTGATTGTTAAGGGAGCTATGCGCTCCCAAAACCTCCAATTTTTAAATGCTTTAGTTAAAAATATCGGGAAGTAATTGCGTTTAAGAGACAATTCTGTAAACAGTGAATTATATAACAGAGATCTTATACCATTGAAAATGCGGTTCGTAAAAATATCACTCTTCAATATGCAAATCAGGGTTGCCACCCTACTTTTGCATTAAATTTTGTAACGCTAGGCTGTAAACGATTTGTTAATACAAATCGTAAATCAGCATGTCTAAATTAACAGCAGAGGTTGTCTTGTGAGAACACATTCAAGTGAACCGTTCTTGTGGTTTTGAAATCGGCTCATGGAAAAAGTTATTTTTCTGCAAGTGCAGTTATTTTAACGTTGAACGATGGCTGGCATATCTCAGTAAGCCTACTGTCAACATGTCAACAACGAGTTACGAAACATTTTTCTGTCCCTAAGTTTTAACTCTTTATGAAAAATTAAACGTATATGTCTGTGGCTACTCTAACCTTTCCCTAGTGGTTTATCATTATTATTATTATTATTATTTTATACGTGCTTGAGCAGCATCTGGTGGAATACTACCATATTCATGCTTGTAACAGTTTCACAGTGCGTCATTCGATCGACGCATACATCCTTGGTAATTTTACTCAATAGGCAAAAAAATAGAACCCTAAGCAGAGATTTAAATGTGTTCAAATAACCGTAAAACACCTGCCCTAGGGAATGTCGCTCATCATTCGTCGATAGACGTGCAGTCGACATGCCCACCTTCAATAACCGGGCTCGATTTCTGACGGAGTCGTAGTCCAAATGTTCACGCAGGGGAAAACTTGGCAGATGTTGCCGATGGTCAGCAGGTTTTCTCGTGGTTCTCCTGGTTACCCCACTATCGCACTCAGTTCGTTTGTCCATCCTAGTGTCTTATTTATATGAAGCTTAACATTTATAGCGTTAAAACAGGAATCCGTGCCAAATTTCATCAATTCTTTGTATACTCGAGCAGAGGTCAGAACTCATTCTCCCCTCCGGCTCAGTTACCCAGAATTAAGACAGACGGATGTTTAACTTTTACTTTCTGTTTAACATACGTGCATGTAGTGTCGGTTGAGTGGAGGTCCAGTGACACGCGAGGTATTGACGTGCACAGTTGTAACATCAAGTCTGTTACCGAACTACGACACGAAAGGATAGATCTTGCTCAGGGTACATGGCAGTTTCACCGAGTGCCAAGCTCACGGAGTGTCAGTTGCACCAGCCCATTTTCAATTCGCTCTTCAGGGAGTGCGGGCACAAGCCTCAAAAACCAAGCCAGGTGGCGCAGAATGGTTTTCTCCAGCCAGAAAAATACTTCTTTGCATAGGGCCAAAAATATTTTTAGTTGCCACAACAACATATTAAAAAAAACTTGAAAATCAATTTTTTTTTCAACTAACAAAATACACGCTTGACTAAACAAAACCTATGTGTGTGTTGGGCAAAAAAAAATTACTCTGTTGACGAAATTTTTTTAAAAATCGACTGTATATATTTGTTTGGCCAGTCATTTGATCGCATTCTTTCGAAAATACAGTTCGAGAGTTTGTTGGCAATTTTTGTGACGATCAGGATAGTAACAATGTTTGTTATGGCGTTTATTGTTGTTAAATAATGACATTAAATCCTAATGAAACAGGTTCAACAGGAAACTAGGAATTAAAGCCGTAAAATTTGAAATATTTATTTACGCACGTTGTTCAGTTTTTGAATTGTATATATTTAAAAACTTTCTTGTCTCATCAGTATTCGCTTTGTCTAGGAAGTAGCGCTCGGGTGTAAACGATCTAGTTTTAAATCTTGGTCAGGCTTTCACTTTTTTATATTCATAGAAAATATTTAACGTGCGTAGAGTCGAACACATCTTCAGTTGCACCAACCCAAAATAAGAACAGCAAAATAATTCTGTTTCAACAACGAAGTATTTCATCGCCTCTACACAAACAATAAATTTGGTTGCTCCGAACAAACTTTGTTTGATTCAACAAAACATGTTTCTCGGTGTGTTCAACAAAATTTTTCACACCAGTCGCAGCTTCAACTTCTCCAAGGCTCTACAATACTTATAGCTGCCAACAATGAGATTTTAGCCGAGAACTTCCATGGCTGAATAATCACTGGTTTTCAACAGGGCGCTTTCTTTCGTAATCACGTCTTTCGAAGTAAAGAACGATAGAAAGGAAAAGGGTTATTATCTGGTCTCCAGCAGTTGATCTTGTCTCTTCAATAAGTGTGATTTTCTCCTAGCCATCAGCTTCCTCCCGTAATTCGCCGGAAGGATATTGGGCAATAAAGAACGACCTACGTACATGCACTCTCACCATGACGAGAACTAGACGGACCTATCATTGCCATACTCGAAACACGAACTCGGGAATTCCAGATCTTCCTGAAAAACGAAACCGTCTGCGCCACACAAGCGATTTCTGGACATAAAGCGAAATTATTTTTATAAAAATTAAAACGTTTTTCAGGTTAGCAACCTGATTTCATACCAGGAGAAAATCACGTTTCAGACCATCTCGAAATAGGATTTTCAAGACAACTTGCGAAAAAAAAAACTGCGTTTCCAGATTTTAATACACTTAAATATTGTACTTGAAAATGCGAAACTTTTGCAGAGTCCTGTAGAGTGAATTTCATCACAGACTTGACACCAATAAAACGCTAGGGTGCTTCACGACAATTACAACCTGGTGCTTAGAGGCGATGGGGCATATGACGCGCTTGTTTTTGTAACCCTAATCGCTCGCTTCAGTACCGCCCCGCGTCTTACGTTTTAGTAGTCCGGGCATATTTTCCGTATATTCTTTGTTGGCGCGTTTACGTTTATCTCGGCAAATAAATATCGTCGATATACGAATTTTTTTTGCCAGAAAAAATAAAAATTAGTTATCTAAGCCTGTACGTTTTCGTTTTTACCGTAGCACGCATATTAAAAGAGAAAAAAATCGTTAAAATGGTAAAAAAAAAAAATTGCATTTTTAGAATTTGCCTGTGCAGTTTCTTTAAGAAGTAGGAGAAAAGTAAAACGATTCAGTCGTAGTTTAATCAATGGCCTTTCTTCACGTGTAATAAAATTCCACTGTTACAGATCTAACTTGCACAGGAAAGCGTAACAGCGGAAGCACTGCACGCCAGTTCCAGCGCTTTGCACGTAGGGGCGACGGGGGCGCTGGGCTCGCGTGTTACTGTCGCCCGTATCGCTGTGCCTCGAACGCG